>JAWRVF010001614.1:0-55782 GCA_036785485.1 Physcomitrellopsis africana | reverse complement strand
ATTTGATGTCAGTCCTTCTTCTTCTTTTTTATCTTTAAGTAATATTTCCAACTTCTCCTGTAGCTCTCTATCAGCCGCTTGAAGAAAAAGCTCTACTTTGCTTGGATCTAGTAATAGCATCTCTTTCTTTGATAGATGGAAATATTGCCTTTCAAACTCCCTCAATAATTTTGTTGCTTGAAGATCCTTCTTAGGCCTTTCAATCCATTCAAAAAATGTCCTTTTTGTAACCCGATCACTATCTTCAAAAAAATATTCATCCTTTAATGCTTGAGAAAACCTTTCCCATAAATCTCCAGATTGTCCTATAATGGACTTCACATGACTTCTTATCTACGGTATAGTAGCCAGTTCAAATAATTGAACCATCTCCTTCTCGGAAACATGCTTCAATTTCATTTCTTTAACATAACATCTTAAATATTTTGTAATATTCTTCCCTTCAAATTGGTCAATCTTGTCCACAACTGCCTGTAATGCCTTATTTGCCATATCTTCCTTGCGATCTTTCATCTATTGTTGTTGCATGAATAAAACAAATATTTCAAACATGCTTCCAGAGTTAGGATTAAAATACATACCTTGTCCTCCTTTGCTACTTCCACTTGCAACTCCACTAGAAGCTCCAATTGATGTACCATCCATAATTCTTCCTTCAACTCTCTTGCCTTTCTTTTCCACAAGTCAAATAAATCCAAAAAAATTCCAATAATCTTCCATCTCAAGCTTTTCATGTCGCATTCACCAAATTATGTCCTAATACGTGCAATTTTACTCAAGAATGCTCCGGGCACCTGGCTGTGGAAGACAAAAAGGAAATACACAACAACAAGATCTTAACAACTCTAATAGAATCCTAAACAACTTCTATTAAATCTTAACAATACTAATCAAATTTTGATCCAATCTTTAAGCAATTACAAAAGAAGAGTAAATGAATCATATATTAATCATAATAGAAAATAACATATAAAATACTAAATTTAGAAAATACTAAAAATAAAATCTTAAAATCCTAAGTCATATCTTATTCAAATCTTAGGTCAAACCCTAGTCAAAACCTAAATCAAACCCTAAGTCAAACCTTGGTCAAACCCTGAGTCAAACCCTAGTCAAATCCTAAGTCAAACCCTAAGTCAAATCCTAGTCGAACCCTAGTCAAATCCTAAATCAAACCCTAAATCAAATCCTAAATCAAATCCTAAATAAATCCTAAATAAACCCTAAATCCTAAACCAAACCCTAAATAAATCCTTAACCCTAAACCGAATCCTAAACAAATCTTAAACCAAACTCTAACCAATTCAAATCAACCCTAGGGAAAATTAGAACCTCAATATCTATTGATTAGACCTTTGAACTTACTTAAAACTTTGTATACCCTTCAACCTCTTAGTCAAAAACAAGCACAACAAATTTGAAGGAAATTGAACTTACCAAATGGAAGAAAAATCCCAAAACCTTCTCGGGTGTTGGTCGGCCTCCTTCTCCAACCTTGATGCTGATCTTCCAGTGCTGATTTCTCCCTTTTTCACCATTCAATCAATCTCAAATCACTCATGTGTATAGGAAAACAAGTCTATTATCTACACAAATAAAAATTACTCCAATCCAATTGGCAGATTGCTCAAGATCTCAAAAACCCTAACTGACCCTCAAAACTTAATTTCTGAGACCTTGACCCACTTAAACCTCAATTACGTACAACTAAATTGTTAGATTCAGCTCAAATTCATAGCATACATTAACAACAATAATATCCAAAAATCTACAAATTTTGAGCTGTAGATCTACTACAAAACTTTTGAAATTGCCTAAAACATCAATCCTATTTTATTTCACAAAATCCCAAGTTGCCAAAAACAACTTTGATTTTGCAAAGCTATTACAAAGTCATATTTTCTCTAAATCACTCAAAACCAACTTGTATACAAAATTCTATAAGTCTACTCTCTAATCCCAATCTCCGATCTGCAAAAAGCCCCCCAAATCCACCATAGGCATGTAGTTTTGTGCCTTGGGGTCTGATTTCGACCCCAGCTCATAATTGGTCCTTTCTGGGTATCTATTTCAAGATTTTTGTAGTAAGTTTTTCTGAAACCTCTTCTTAACTCTCTCTTATATATGCCTATATCATTTTATTTTCCAATCTACTTTGTTTTGCCTTACTTATGGCCCTACAAAGTAAATAGAAGCTCATTTATAAAGACTGGTTAACAACTCGTAGTTTCTCCCTATTTACATATCTATTTTCTAAAAGATAATTTCTTTACAATATTTTGAACAGATCTTCTATAATATACTATTTCCTCTTCGCTAATAATTAGTTACATCCACGACACCAAGACATAAATATTTCCTAATTTCTAATTATTCTAAGCTTTATAAGATTCTCTATTAAATAATTAAGCATAGCCATCATCTATCTGCTCATTAAAAGTTGTTAATGTAGTAGTTAGATGTAGCCATCATCATCTTCCATGTTAGCTAATCAATTAATATATGAGAATGATAAAAATAGATGATTTTAAAAAATAATAAAAATATCCAATTAACATTAAGAATGATGTATTTATTGCACTCAATTTTTCACCTAGTTGGTATAGAGGTTGGGTGTGACCACAAGGCTTAGACATTTTTCATGAAAGCAAAGCTTCAACAATAAAACGTGTAACTTGTTCCAAAAGACTTGTTCCTAAGTTGATTTTTAAAGCTAGATAATTGGTTGTTTAGTTTAGGTCCTTATCTTAAATTACTCTTGAATTCATTGGCTCTCAAAGCATCAAGGCCTTAATAAGAGTCTTTCAACTCCATGCCTATCATTCCAAACTTGCAAGTTTATCTTAATCCAAAATACTAAAACTGACATCTTTTGATAATTATTTATTACAATAAATCATTTCTTCTAGAAAAAATTGTTGTGTAATCTCATGTAATTTATAAGTGGCTGATTTCATCTTTTGACAACTTTATTGCATGAGAATTTAATGAATCAATGACAAACTATTACATGCTTTCTAATCAATCAATTGCTATTAGATTTTGAGATATAGCATATAAAATATAACTAATAATTAATCTAATTGTATGCTTGAAGTTGAATTTATCTTAATCTCTTTATAAAAATTGTAGAAATTTTATTATTACTATTATATAAATTATTAACATATGTCCTTATATAATGAAGATGATGCTCTTTCAAAAGAATCACAATATTAGAATATAAAATTACACAATTTTATCAAATGACACATTCAATATAAAATAGTAATATTTTATATTAATGCTTATAAATGTATCCACTAATACACTGCCACTAATATACTACTTGAATTGTATTGTGAATATGTTTTCATTTATTTGCTTGAAATGGTCTTCATCTTCTTCAATCGTCTTATGAAGACTTAGGATTTAGAACTTTTATTTGTTTTAATAAGTTCTTGAACTTTGTGACATGTTGTTCTTTTAAGTTGAGATAGATTGTAAGCACACGCATCTTATATGCAGCTTGGCTAAGTTTACTCTTAAAGGAGTTGAATTACCTTAGTTTTTGTTGAGGTGTTTGGTTGAGACTCCCGAAAACGGCAGGCAACCTGGGCAGTCTTTAAAGGGCAGCCCAGGGAAGCCCAGCCCGCGGGGGGTGCCCGAAGGGACAGCCCGCAGGGCATTGGACTTCGACGGAGTGTACCGGGTTCATCCGTCGGCTGAACTCGGTAAACTCAGACTAGGTCTACTTTCGCCTAAGCGCTCTAGCTCTACAACGACCATCAGGTTTAAGCATGGTAACATATATTAATTTTACACAATACAACATCAACTTTTTCTTAATCACAGTTTACAATCAACATTTATTTATGTCACACCAGATTCTACTACCATAACAATCACGCTTCAAGGCCTACCTTCAAATGGTCAAAACAAGGTTACACAAGGCTCGTCTAGATATTTGTGGACTAACCCAATTAAAAGCTATGCATCAACAAGTATCTTGTAAAGTAAATTAACTGCAATACAGTATCACAAAGTAAATGCTCAAGAAACTGTAGTTGGTCGCCTAATTTTAGGATGTAACCGACTTCACAGAATACAGTTCTGAAAATCATTTCAAAATCACGTCTACATTTTGACGCGTTAACATACAACTTGAGCCACTCCTAGTCCCCTTGTGTGGAAAGACTTGTTTGGGTCCCAGTAATATACCAAATCATTCACAAACGGAAACGTATAAATTCATAGTCCAAAATGTATTCTTGTGTTATGGGACCGTAGCCTACAAAATGTACGAATGAAGGAATTAGGACCAGTACAAGGACTGGATGCCCTCACATTCCTCTTAAATTATAGCACCAATTCCAAAACATGTGATTTCTCATAGGGTTTTTTTACCTGGTTCCGTATGACAATTGCTTTCAGGTGTAAAAGGAAAGAGTGTACCATACTGATATGAATCCTCGAAAAAGAAAAAAAAGAAAACTAACCAAAACCCTCCCGCCTCCAGGACACCTTCAACACTCTAATGTCGTCAAGGAATAATTGCATACTTCGGATAACTAGAATGCTTGGAAGTTAGTGTCCTCACACTCGGTCCAGTTGACTGAAGCCAGAGCCTTTCAACAGTATCCACTACAATTCTTTTACCAGAGTAACCCATTTTCCATTCACATCAAATTTGGAAGAGGCATTCAACTGCACCAAATATAACCAGACACATAATTAAAGTTAGATTCCAATTGCAAGAGGCATCAAGTTGTTCAAAAAAAAAGAGTGCTTAAGCAGGAGGACCAAGTAAATGCAATCTAACTCGGAAAAGCTGACTATAATAATGTGCTCAACAAGAGACAGATAGCAAGAATATAACGAGGAGCAGACGAATACGAAAGTATACAATAACAAGAACAGTACCGTTGTAACCAACTGTTTTTCTAGCGCCTTCTTGTCCGATTCCTCTGCTACCGATGTAACCGATGGTAGGAGCTCTTTCATCAACTCCTTTATTTTCATACGTTTATCTGAAACCTGCAGATTCAACGAATAGTTCTTAACACCACGGTCATACATGACACTGGGAAGTTCCACAGCGCATTCGGAGGTAGTCAGATCCTAACATGTGAGGATCCAATTCGAGCTGCGACATATCCACAGAACTTACAGAAACTGTGGAAGTACACCTTTGAACTTCAACTTACGACATTCTATACTAGTATGGCAAGAATAACACACATTGAGATGCTCTAACTGTTTTCAGTTTCTACGAGAAAACAAGAACAAAAAACGATAGTTTCCGAGGGCACCTTTACCTTCGAAAGGGCTTTGGTTGTGAGCTTTTTCCATTTGATAGGTTTGCCATTGCGGACTGTACCTGCAGCAGAATCCTTAACCTCTGACTTGTTCCCATCACCATTCTTAATACTTGCATCTTCCATCACCACCGCATCCACGACTACATCACCCTTCCCATCCTTCTTTTTTGGAATAGCTACTTCCTTTTCTCCTTCACTGACAACAAGAACTGTGCATTGCATAGAAAACACAATATCATTGCATCAGAAACAATAATTTAGAGCAAAAACATGAGACTGCTTAAAGCAACAAGGTTAAGAGTTTAAAGGTTTAGGAATTTTCAGCGGCATGATGATACTTGCTTAAATACTGGACTTATTACTCCTCACGTTTGCAATTTCTGATTTTCTCTCAACACTTCCAACCACACACCAGATCAGTCAAGTGATTCACACCTACCCGTAACTTATGGTTATAACATAATTACCTTTTCTTCTCTTCTTAGGATTCTGCTCCTCCCCTTCGAAACTAGGTAACGAAGTACCATTTACAACTGGTTTAAAACCATTTGTTTCAGATGCTGCTTTGGATACAGAGCCATTTGATTGCAAATTCGGTGCAGTACAGTCTTGCTCAGTTTCTGCCTTGATCTTCGCTTGTGCAGCCTTAGCCTTAGCGCGGTGCTTTTTCCCCTGAGAGTGCCCCTCTAATGTCTCGTAGCTTGTGGCATTAACTTTACATAAACTAAATTCACGTGTAGAAGCAAAAACTAGCTAATTAGAAAATCTCATGTCAGCTAACTTCCACGAAAAGAAATCTAAGAAACGCAAATAGGCACGTACGAGCCTCTTATCTGGATCGATTCCAACTAACTAAAAACATATTGAATTAGCACTTATAATTAAATTTGAAAACTTAGAGAAGCAAGACGTTTCCACGCGACAACTTTGTGAATCTTTACTTCACGATATCAACAGCAGCTGCTGAAAGAAAAGCAGCGAAAGAATCAGGAAGTAAAAAGGGAGATTTGAACCTGCAGTTCCAAGGAGGGCTGGTGGACAATCCGATGCTTAGGTCCACTTCGCCAGCTTTGACCGCTTGTGAACTTTTGGGTTTTTGAGCAGAACCGTTACTACCATCTTTCGGTCCATACTTCTCCTGCAATCATCCGGATTCAATACCTTGCTAAAACGTATGTGACTTAGGACATCTCATTTCCAGTCCTTTACAACAACCTAGCAAAGTGAACTGGCGGAAGATCTCTCAAATGAACATATTGGTATAAGACTTTACTTGTTCAAATCCCGGCACAATTTGATAGGAAGGGACTGAAATCCAAAAGAGCAATGGTATAGGAGAAGCTATCAATGCAGCAGCTCTAATGCTACTAGCACAATCCACAATATCAGTTTAAAATTTAAAACAAAAATAAATTGAAATAAAAAGAAAGTGCAACTCGATTCTTACAGTTTCCGTAACGCAAGAGGTATGCGCTTGGACGCTTTGCTGGTCGAAGACAACCCCACAGTCGATACAAGATAACTACGAGCAGAACAAAATGTACACAGGTGAGAACAAATTCCATGAAGGAATCAAATGCGATTGCAGATGTTGCGTTGCAATGTCACAAATTATGAAAGGGCGTTGAAAATAAGAAGCACCTTCCGAGCAGCACAGCCACGGAAGTGACCTTGAAGCTTGGGCTTCTTCAGGTTCTCACCGCAACTCTCACACTGAAACCAAACCATGATCCAATTCAAAATGGTCGGGTCAAGTTCGGTGAAAGGAGCGAGCGGGGGAGTGAGACACAGAGAGAAGCAGAGGAGCAACGCAAGAGGAAGGACGTGAGGTGAAGGCAGGAGAGGAGGAGCACCTGATGAAATCTACTCTCCTTCTCCGCCGACACCGCAGCAGCACAATGTCACACTATGCACTTCTCCTTCTTCTTCATCTTCGTCCACTTCCCAGCCTAATTTTGTGCACGGGTATAGGTCCACGATGCTCCATTAGGGTTTAAGGGTTTCGGAAGGTCCTATGCCCATGCCCATGCCCTTGCCAGTGGAACATGGGATCGTTCGTTCTCCACAGCAGAGCACAATAGAGGCGAAGAGAGTGTTAATTCATCCCATCCTTATCATCCTCTTCTTATTCTGTAAATCCGTTCAAGGCAGCTGCTTCAAAATTGAGCTACCAATCTTAATTTTAAAAACACTTATGACATATACGTTACGTTTTGTGATAAAATTTTGTAGCCTTTGTAATTTCTAATTATTAATTTTCAAATAATAATATTATTTGGTGTATACAGTAAATTATTGTTAAGATGTACATATGTCATGAAGTGTCATTACAATTTTTACAATACATATTGTCATTTTGAAATCACAAATGAATATATGGTTTTTTATTTTTTAATTAGCAATTATCATAGCTTGGAACTTATGGCAATTTTAGTGTAATTATCTTTGAATAGCTCTTAAATTACAGTGATGTAAAGAATAAGGCCATGTCACTTTTTTCCCATGATATTTTATTATGAGTCTACTTATTTTTGTGATTTATTTTATTTTATTTTATTTTAGTTATGACTTATTCATATATCAAGAAATTTTAATTTTAAATTATAAATTTTTGTATTGAAAAATAAAGATTCCATTGGCTTAGGCTAATTTGAAGTCATGCATTAATAGAAATGATGTATAAAACAGAAGATTGTATTATTTTACAAATACGAATAAATTGAAAAAACAAGAAATAAGAAATGAAAATTTTGAAAATAATAAATACGTTATTTATACATTTACTAGCAAATCAAATTGGATGATGTATTTAATTTAAAACAAAATCATCTTAAAACTTAAACCAGGTTTGTCTTGAAATTTTTTTATTCTGGAAATATCGAAACTTAACCTTTGAAAAGTTATTATGATTTTCATTATATATATATATATATATATATACACTAATGCTCATTTATATTTACATGTGTTTATATATTATATAAGTAGGTAAATAGAGTAGGTAAAAATAAAAGTAAACTTGAAAAAAGTAATTCATACATGTATTTGATCTTTCAAACATGGTCAATAGGTTTTAAACATAGTTTAGGAAATCAATAAAATATATAAGACTATTATGAAAAACCATTTCTATTCATAACAAAAATCTGAGGTATAAGATGAAATATTGATTTTAATCCTTAAATTTGTCCTTTAGTTTATTTGAAAGCATTACTGCATTATACTTAATATGTTTTAGCTATAAATTCATCAAACAGATGGACAAGATGATAAAAATACTAAAATTTTGAGTATTTTACAAATATATGATAACAATAATAATAATATGAGTAAAAAGTATTTTAATGCACATAAGGTTAAAAAATTAAACTTAAATCATAGTGAATTGATTGAATATGGTTTTTTTTAATACTAAAAGTGTGGAATTATTTATTGCTTATTTATTTAATAAGCAATGTTATATTTTAAATGGCCAAATGCTTATGCTCATGAGAATCCAGTTTAGTATGATGAAGATAAAAAGAATGAAAGTTTTGTTTTGGGTATTGTTAAAATATTTATTTATTACTATTCAAAACATGTAATTGATACACTTTCTTTATTGCAGTATGATTCATAGGGAAGACAAATTCCAGAGCTGATTGGATAATTTGACTTTCACTTTTCTCTTATTTGAATATTTCATTTAAATATAGATGTCAACACGGTTATGAATGAATATAGTGATGTCATTTTGTGTAGGCAGTGGTTTTGTTGGGGACAACACCGTGTGTGTATGTGTGGAGTGGAGGGAGGGAGAATAGCTTCCTGAGGAGCATGAATGGAATGAGGAGAGGGGGCCTTAATGTTTTGGACGTGTAAAAAAGCAAAAGCACACGAGGCAGGGAGGAACAAGAAAGAAAAGGAAAGGATGGAGGCAGAGGAGGAGGAGGGGAGGGGGAGGAAGCAGCCCGGACTCTGGATTAGGGTTGGGGCAGGAATGCGGGACTCAATCCTTCTTTCTCTCTCTCTCTCTCTGTGCCCCTCTGTGTCTCTGTGTGTCTCTCTGCCTCTGCCTCTCTCCCTCTCGTCCACCGTCGTTCTTCTCACCTCGCAGCTCCACGGCCAACGGGTGAGTCTGTTCCTCAGGGCCAACGGTTCTGGTCGGTGCGCCTCTCCTTCCCTCGCGAAGCATGCGTGGAGGCTAGAACGGTTCCTCTTTAACAATTTCAGGAGGTATGGAAGCACCCCCTCGCAAGCGGGGGCGACCGCCCAAGCATCCCAAAGTCGCATCCAACGACTCTCCCAAGTCCCGCGCCAACTCCGCTTTCAATTCTATCAATTCTCCCTCTGCTTCCACCCCTGCCGATGTAGAGATGGTGGACCGCGGTGTAGCGTCTGTCGATTCTAAGTCGGTTCAGCGCGGCCGAAAGAAGTCCGCGGGGGACAAGGTGGAAGGGGCCGCTTCTGTCAAACCTGGCGGAGGAGGAGGTGGAGGAGGAGGAAGTCCCAGTGACCGGGAGCTGTCCAAGTCGGAGGCGGACGACGTTGAGGTACTCCCCGAGAGATTATCTAGCAGAAGAAATAAGAAGCAATCCCTGGTACATTAACACATCTCTCGCTTATCAATTTTCTACTCTTGGTCGTTCCATTCCCAACCTTTCGTGTTTGCCGTGGCCGAATTTGGCTTCGTAATTGTGGTCATTTTTAAGAATAGGTAATCACTCTGGATTTCCTTGAAAGTGCGTCAGCCTTTACGGCCATATGTATAATGCCGTGGAAACCTGCGTTTCGTCCAACGGTTTCCCTTAATCGCTGAGTAATGCAGTTTAATGGCCTTTTCGAAGAATGTGAGCGCATTCGCATGCACCGTGATTGAGGGTTTTGACAACGCATACTGCGTCAAGGGTTTAGGGTTTTAATCTCTGAGTGTGATGGTTGTGGACTTAGAGTTGCATCTCTCAAGGACCCTTCATTCCATTGTTTAATTTGCAACCTGAATCTGCAATTGTGTATCATTGCAGACCGAGAATGAAAATAACTTGGGTCATGAACATGTCCTCATTAATCCACCAAAGATATCAAGCTGGCAAGAATTTAATGTCTAAAATCAGGAGCACCATTGTTATTGTTGCTTATGAACGTCACGGATGACTATGACAGCGATTGTAGAGATTTGCACTGAGACACTAAACTAGTGTTCTGTTACATTCGAAAGCACCTTCCAATTCGCCAAAATGTTCGCAGTACGGAAGGATAAAGCAAGAGGGGTTGTTTATGCTCGAGGTGTGTGGAGGGCTAACAAAAGTGTATACTGTGATATTGGCAGGCAAACCCAGGTTTGTTTTCAAACGACAACACCAGGGGACATGCTCCCTTGTTCGAGGACGGAACAGTCGGAAGCGAAGACATGAAGGATGCACCTTTCATGGATGCCGTTGTGAAAGTATTTTGCGTGCATACGGAGCCCAATTTTTCACTTCCGTGGCAGAGAAAACGCCAATTTAGTTCTAACAGCAGTGGTTTTATCATCAAGGACCGTCGGGTTTTAACGAATGCGCACTCGGTGGAGCACCATACGCAGGTGAAGGTAAAGAAACGTGGCTCGGATACCAAGTACTTGGCCACGGTTCTTGCGATTGGTACCGAATGCGACATAGGTCAGATTTTGCCTTCTCCATGAGCTTCTACGATGAACCACTTTTGGCATGTGAATAGCAGTCGTACCTATGTTGTGCACAACACGATGAAAGCGTGTTGAAAATTGTGAATCATTATTCAGGCTTTACACGTGTTCGTATTGGATTGCAGCAGTAGTTTATTGGCTCTTTGCGACGCTTCGGACCTTGATACGTAGTGCCTTGAAATTTTCATGTCTTCTTGTCTATACATTCACTGGGGGGAGTTGGGCCTCCTGCTCTCATTGCTGGATGATCCTGATGAGCAAAAATAAGCTCCTCGTCAGCACATGAAGCCAGTTTCTTTGATATCGTGGAGTCAAGATATGTCGAAGAGAGAGTCAAGGTGATAGATTTGTGTTTTGAACTGGGCTTCTGTGTGTACAGCTATGCTGACAGTGAGCAATGACGAGTTTTGGGAGGATGTGACGCCTGTGGACTTTGGATCTTTGCCTCGTCTGCAAGATGCGGTGACTGTAGTAGGCTATCCTATAGGCGGTGACACTATCTCGGTGACTAGTGGAGTGGTTTCACGCATTGAAGTTACATCATATGTTCATGGTGCTACAGAACTCCTTGGTGTGCAGGTAAGTCGTACTACCCTTGAATACGCATCGTCACAAGGTCGGAGCTATTTACCCTCATAATAGATTCTTGGTATTTCCACTTGAGCATCGGACCGTCGCTTGATTTTCTGATTACTGTTATTGCTCCTTCCAAGGCAGTAATAACCAGTTGCAGGCTTTTATTTAGTACAGTAGGTACCTTCGTGAATGGCCTAGCTTCGGTAGACCGTTTTGTCCCGTTTATCTTCAGCGCCGAGAAGTTTACTCTTCGTCTTCGTACCTTTTGAGGTGCAAGTGTTTTCTGCGTCATGTCGTTTAGTCTCCATAGGGGTTTTATGCATCCTATGCCTACTGTTCGCAGTTTCCTAGATGCTTGTCAGTGATAGCTCAGCATCATGGCTCTCAGCAAATGCTGGTCATGCAGTCTTGTTTTATTTTATGATTTTAGTGTTCTCTCATGGACTTTGTGGGGAACTGTTCTGGGCTTATCTGCTTTCGTGGTCAAATCGCAGATTGATGCTGCCATTAATGCTGGCAACTCTGGAGGCCCTGCTTTCAACGATAGAGGTGAATGTGTGGGAATCGCCTTTCAGTCGCTGAAGCACGAGGATGCTGAGAACATCGGATATGTTATACCCACCCCTGTCATTACTCACTTTATTACTGATTATGTCCGCAGCGGCGACTATACAGGTACGAGTATCCACTTTGGCGTTTACGGGTGGTGTGACATAAATTGGAATGTAGTTGTTATGAGTGCAGGGTCATTGTGTTCTTTTGTTTCGACTCACCATGCTTGCCTCCGCCAACTTGGATGTTGTAGTGAGGTTCTACTAGCTTGGGCTCCCCTATTTGGACTGGTTTTATGATAGTTGCCCAACTACAGCGCGTACTTGTGAACTATGCAGGATTCCCCATTTTAGGTATTGAATGGCAGAAGATGGAAAATCCTGATCTTCGGAAGGCGCTGGGAATGAAGAGCATCCAGAAAGGTGTTCGTATACGACGTGTTGAGCCCACTGCACCTGCATATAAGCATTTGCAAGCTTCTGACATCCTTTTGAGTTTCGATGCCGAAGATATCGCAAACGATGGCACTGGTACACACCCTTCGCTAAACTTCATTAAATCGTTGATGCATTCCTAATTTCAGTGAGCCGTGGTCGACTTGATCTTTGCACGTGTACATTGTGATTTTCACTACTGATGAAGATTTTTCAAGCGTTGATGTATATGTGAATGTCTGTGTGCGTGCAAATGAAGTTCCCTTCAGGCATGGTGAACGAATTGGTTTCAGTTATCTGGTCTCTCAGAAATATACTGGTGAGAGGGCCAAAGTGAAGATTTTGAGAGATGGGAAAGTGAAGGAGTTTGATATCGATCTGGCCAACCACAAACGACTCGTACCTGCACACATCAAGGGGAAGCCACCTTCGTACTACATATTGGCAGGCATCGTGTTTGCAGCGATCTCCGTGCCTTATCTTCGCTCAGAGGTTCGTGAGCAGTGTGACCTGATATGTTTCTGGAATCTTTAAAATGAACAGGTCGTGATATCTTTAGTGTGATTAGAGATCACTTCGGTGGTGTCTTGTGGGCGGTGTCACTAATATGTTATGGATTAGGCTAATGCAGGTTCTTGTGGCGGTAGAGTTTTATGTTTATATTGTTTAGTTGAATTTTCTGGTAAGTTGACAACTGTTCTGTGCTTGAGGGGTGTGGCAGTATGGGAAGGACTATGATTACGATGCTCCTGTGAAACTGCTGGACAAGCTGCTTCATTCGATGTCTCAGTGCGATGACGAGCAACTCGTTGTCGTGTCTCAGGTGTTTTTAACTATATCCCCTTGCATCATTCCTCAAATTTTTGTATGCTCTTTCGGTTACTTATTCGGAGAAGGACCTCGGATGGCTCGTTATAGTGTTTGATATGTTTTGTTCTTTGGATTTGGGTTTTTCATTAATGGTGGAGCTTCATAATAGTCTGGAAAGAGACATATTTCCGAGATAATTCGGACAAGTGAGATGGTTGGCTTAATAGATAGGAAGATGTTTCCGTTCCTAGAAATTTAACTGTGAAGATCGATAGTGCCATGAACTGATTAACTTTACGCTGGTGGTGCCAAAACCAGGTTCTGGTGGCGGATATCAACATAGGCTATGAAGACATCGTGAATACTCAGGTCGGTGCCTATTCCTCATACATTTGTGATGGATTCCTGTGCTGATCTGGAGGCGGCAAGAGTGGCGATTTAAGCTGGAGCATTTATCGTGGGTGGATGCATCAGAATCTACGCCGTTGTAAGGATGGAGACTGGTGTTCTGATGCTTTGTGGTCGTGTTGTCTAATGTTCGTTGGCAGGTTCTGGCTTTTAATGGAACACCTGTTAGAAATCTTAAGCATCTGGCAATCATGGTCGAGAAGTGTACGGATCCCTTTTTGCGGTTTGACCTTGAATATCAGCAGGTTAGTTTTGTGTATGCCAGACTATGCGTGTTGTCGTGGACAGACGTGCTGATTGAGGTGTGATGTACTGTTGCTTTGGTAAGTGAGTTTGTTGTAAGAGTCATAAACTTAAAGCTAAGGAAATAAGAATCCAGGGATCGTTTTATCTTCTGATATCTCAACTCTTGTGACGTCTACATGCTGCTCAGATTTGAATTGATTTGAATGGAGGTTACTAGCGTAAAGGACTGTGATGGATAAGCAGTGCACATGTGGGTTTGTGCAGATTGTGGTTCTGGACACCGATGCAGCCAAGGCTGCCACCCCGGAGATCCTTGCCACCCATTGTATACCATCAGCAATGTCTGATGACTTGAAAACGTAATGATCAGGAGTCAGGCTTGGTTGTCTGGTTCACAACAAATATCTTCTGCATCGGGAAGGCGAAAGGCGCGTGTAGTTTATGATTGGTGTTCATTATTTTGGAGCTTTGTTTTGAAGTTGCAGAGGATGTATCGACGCCTCACAATAGATCATTATATGAAACTTAGAAGCACCTGGGTCCTCCATTGTTGTTGAATGCGCCAAGTGCTGTTACAGGTCATGATCTTTCGTGAGGGAGCGATTCAACTTTTTTGCAGATCGAGGAGGAAAACAGAGGAGGCTTTGATGACTGTTCCGTGGGGTGGCCTCGGTGTTACTGACCGATCGGAATACAGCAATGCAGAACATCTTTGACGTGTGGTTTCATGCTGGGAGTAGCTCCGAATAGTTAACGTTAGCCTTAGCGAAGCAGTGTTGAACGGTGACGTCTTGCCACAAATCTATAACCTAGACATAAAACTCATTTGTGTGTCTTCGGTTATTTTTCTAGTTGATGACAAAATTGAGTTACGGTAAGCTTGGGAGGGGAAGTCCCTGATCCCTCGCTTGCGGTCATTTTGTCCCACATCAAGTTAAAAACAATAACTGATGAGGTGGAGTCGAAACAAACGCGCATGAGTAATTTATTTTAAGTTGAGATGGTTTAAAGTTGCACTTGGGTGACAACTTTTCTTAACTCCGCAGTTTAATATACAATTTACTATGCGTTATTTCTGGAATTTGAAGCCTAAATTGTCCTGAATGCATGAACTGAGTTTAAAGTGTGATCAAAGGTATAGGAGTCACATGTTCTGCTGCAGCTAGAATGATTCGTGATAATGTTTGCAGATTTATTGATATGCTGTTCTACCTAGCACACATTTTTGGGTTGTAACTGGCGTGACCTGAAATTCCTATTGCAACAGTCGCATAATCAATTGTTCATTACACCATTCTGTTAATCAATGGAGGCTTACCAGTGACCTCTAAGTTTCTAACCTTCACAACCCTGTGGGATTTTACTCTTAAGACGAAATTTATATTTTTAATTACAATAAGCTTTATTTTTGTAAAAGATGATAGAAGATACACCAAGCTTGAACTCATATTGTCCTAGTGTCCACAAAGAATATATAACTATTTACAAATTTACTTGCATAAACCAGATGCATCTCCTTGAATAAAAATGCTTCAAAACAAAAACTTTGTAATTACTTATGCATTTTTAGTACAATCATCTAGTTGTTGTGGATCAAACTCTACTTTTGTACAATTGTGCATCATTCCTAGACACAAGATTTGTATTCAATTTCAAATGTTGCAAAATCTCTTTAAAGTTTGATTTGCATGATTGGTTCTTAAACAATTAAATTTCAACACATACAAATGTATTAGCCCACTGAGCTTTGTTGAGCATATGATTTATATATCAAGTACTTATATATTTTAAAGAATAAAAACTAATGTGTGAAAGCAATTCTTGAATAGGGTTTGATGCAAATTTTAGAAAAATGACATTATTCATACCATGTAAGGAAAGAATTTGTTCTATTTTATATTTTCTTCTTTTGATTTGCTTGTTGATTTTCTCAAGTTTAAAAGCAACCAAGTGATTCATTTTAACCAATCACAAGCTTTAAAATTGCGTTTTCTGCTAAGCATATACACCCCCTACTTCTTGATGTAGATTTCTTTTATTTTACATAATTATAAAAAGATGTCAATAATTCATGGATTCTCCTTCCTGGTTTTACTTGAGGTCCCGAAATAAGTCATTTAAAAATTGCGTGCAAATTTTCACTATCACGTACATCAACAATGCCGGCTAGTACCAGTCATACCAAGACTGAGTACAACACATGATACTTCCAGGCTGCCATCACTTAATTGCGGCGTTTCACACCCTGCAGCCATCTGCAATTGCTGTACGTTGTTACTCACAACTGGGGATGCTCCATGTGCAGCTCTTACGTAAATAATGTGGTCACCAGCGACGCCTATTTTCTAAGTCCTTCAAGGCTTAATGTTTTCTTACAGCTGTGCTCCTCTTGCTTGCCAGGCTTGTCGAACGCTCCGGGACAAGATACTACGCTGCAGTGCGGTGCATGCATGATCACCCAGCGCACCCACCGCTGTGTCAGTTCCTGCTCCTTCCTTCTCCGCACTTTTGGCTCTATTCACAGCCCTACCACACCCATCTGCACCTGTCAGGCTTGCAAAATGACGAACGGCGTCTAACGCTCACGCCATCGGTGATGGCGCTGGCGCACATGCTCCTGGAAGCTGGATGGGTATCATGGCAATGTCCACATTGAGTGATTTTAGGACCTTGACTCCAGAATCCCGTGGCCTTGAACGGATCAGCATCTGCAGAACGCCACCCACAATCTCTAAGACCAGGTCCGCAGCTCGAACAGTCACCAAGACCTTCTCCATCAGACCCGACACATTCACCTCAAGCAACACTATGCCGGGTTGGATCAGCTGTATACGGAGATCATCCACCTGCTTTCTCACAGCCCAGGGCAGATTGACGTCCCAATCGGCTTGATCGCGCTCAGGGCATCTATCAATGTCGTGACTACCCCCCGAATGGCCATTACGACGTTAGTAACGACCAGCTGGACCAAGCCCTCCGACGTGGAGATAATAATGACAAAAGTTCCCCAAACCAGTGCTTTAGTGCTGCCAAGTGTGCCTCGGACCACTGATTCAAAAGCTGTAACTGCGATATTGCCTGGTTCCACCAACAATGAGCTTGCGACCCGGTTCTGCCAAAACCCCGTCCTGCAGGGCCCATGCAGAATGACGCTTCTAGAAGACCCAAGAGGTAACTTGCGACTTGCTACTATGCTTACTCGTGATCAATGCAAGCAAACCCAATCCCGGATGCAGTGCATACACAGGTTGAGGCGATCAGTAATGGCCTGGTACCTTCCAACTCTCCAAGGAACTCTGGTTGTGATGTATTCGTCCAATCCAGCACCTGAACGCTGGGTTTTACTCAATCCATTTCTGGTCATTTTTTCAGTAAGTCCATCACTTCAGTCTCATTCCACGGGCTAGAGCATCATCTGACTGAGATGGACGTTGTTAGACGATCACAACTCAATTCGCGAAAGTTTGTTCAAGGGGTTCCCCAGACACCCTCAAAGGACACAACTCATGACCTACAGGCGCCAAACTGGCCCTGAGGTGATATCCAATTGAAAATTCTATTGACCCGGATTCGTTAGACGCTTGTGTTGATAGAGCATCTCGGACAGGGACGAAATTGCATGTGCTCATGCGCCAGTATTCGCTAAAGGACAAACATACAGCTTGTTGGGTGGCTCCATGGGTGGGTTTCATGAATTCCACATGCTATTCTTTCGTGGCAGTACTACAATTCATTGCTCTCCTGTGCCACCTCCTGGACACGTTTTTTTTTGGCAGAATTAAAGTGGATTAGAGTGTAGGAGACAAGGGACTAGACTTTTTTTTTTTTTTTTTTTTTTTTTTTTGACATAAAAAGGAGTTTAAAAGACTAGTGGATTTTTGTTGGTTAAAAGATACAACAGCACCCAAGATCCTAGACCTGAAGCCTAGGGCAAATCTTGAAGCACAATTACAAGCATCACAAGTTATTCTTACTGAGTCTTTATTTTTTTCCTTATCAACTATCAATCCTCTTGATGGAATTTTAGAACTCTATTTGATTGTTTTGTTTATTTTGACTCCAAAGAGTTTGCTTGCCATCTAAGATCTATCTCAACCTCTTAATAAAGGTCACTCTACACTTCATTATTGAAGTCCATATCAATGAGTTCTATCCAAATTATCTAAAGGTAAGAATCTCTAATGAAGGACCATATCGTTCTAAATCTTTTAAATCTCATGAGATTTTTTTCTAAAAATGATTTTTTTATTAAAAAACTTTTCAAGGTCAACATTGTATAAAAAACCATTTCTTAGATTTTGTGGCTAATTAATGAAAGATAGATGTTGTCTAATTTCATATTCTTTTAGCTTAGAGATAATTCTAAAATCTATATATTATTATTTCTAAGAGATTTAATATTTATATTTGGCAAAGATTCATGTTGTGATTAGATTGGATTATCTAAATATTAACAACAACTCATTTATAATAGCTTAATCAAATGAACATGGCTTCCTTATATAATCATGGATTAAATCTTATATCTTTTAATTGATTTTTTAATTCATATCTAATTTTTTTATCTATTTTAAAGAAATTAGGTCCTAAAGAGGATTTTGTATTTATAAGAATTTGTATTCTAGTTTAGCCATGTATGCCATAATATTATATTTTTTATTCTAATAATAATTTTGAAGGTGAAAAATTTGACCTTTATCTATTCTAAAAAATATTATGATATCTTCATCATCTTACTCTTTAACTTTAATCTTTTAGACTACTCAAATAATTTCAATAAAATCTTAAATTATATTTATATTATCTATATTATCTAGAATTATTAAAAAAGATTGAATTAATACATCACCAAGGTATAGAAGTATTAATTATACCTCTATTCTATATATTTTTATATTGGTAGATCTAGATATTATAAACCATAATTTTATATTGATTGATGATATGATAGTCCTAATTTAGAAGATATACTTAGAAAATATAATATAATTAGAATTATATAGTCCAATCTAATTTTTAAATTATAAAAATAATAGTCTTTTTTTTAACAATAATAATTATTTATTTTTATTTATTTTTATTTACTTACATAATATAAGCATTTGTTATAAGTAGATTTTATTCAATATATAAAAGTATATATAGAGACAAGAGTGAAGCCTTCTTCACTCTTATCAATGCCTTTCTTATTCTTAGTCTTATTTCAAGAGTCTCTAGTCTTCTTGTCTTTAATAATAGTCATTCTAGTTTTAATATTATTTCATCTTTGAATGATTTTCTGTTCTTTTGAGTGATATAAAAGTGTATTGACATTTTGTTCCTTTATGATTCATGTCCTTGACAATTTGGCAAGAATGAAGATTCATTATTCTTGTATTATGTTTAAAAAGTGAGTGGATTATTCCACTTCTATTATTGCATTTGAAGGTTGCGGACTACTTACTTTTAAAGTAAGATTCTTTGCTTACTAACCTTGATTTTTTCTTTGAAAGAGAGTGGATTACTTCTTTTTGTAGAAATTTTTATTTGATATTAGAGGTTGCAGATTACCTTGATCTAATTTGAATTATATTAAGGACACAAACTGAAACAAATATATAAGTTAATAAAAACTATGTCAAAGAAAAATAACAAGATAGAAATAAAGAAGTATGTATATTCAAAAAGAAATTGGAATGGCTGTTGCCAAAGACTAGAAAATACAAGAAACTTTTGAACTAGATTAGAAGCAAGAAAAGAGTGAAGAAGACTTTGCTCTTATCTCTATATATATTATCTATCTAAGAGCTACGTGGCCACGTTCTATAGGACCTCATATACGTGTCTAATTTGTAAAACACATATCAAGCTTGTAAGACAAGTTTTCTACATATACGCCACGTACTTAGCTTGTTGTACAAGCTACTAACATATGCAACACATGGCTAGCTTATTTCACAAGCTACTAATATCTGCGACACGTGGCTAGCTTGTTGGCCAAGTTTTTAACCTACCAATCACCTATAGATATGTATAAAGGTGATTCCGCGTCTATGAAACTTCTAAGAAGCTTTTTTATAAGATATTATTAAAATAATTTATTTTTATCTATTTCTATCAATCTATATTAATTAAATAATTATTAGAATAGATCTTATGTCCGTGACAAATTGTAAAGTTATTAAGTTGTCTAAGATCAAAGGAAAGATCATGGATGCTATACTTAGTCGAAGTAAGAATAGACTTGCAACTATTGTAGATCTTTAAGAGCTTATTAATATTCTTAGGATAGAAATTTTATGAATTACTAATGCTAATCATGGAAACACTATTTGTATGTCTATAGAAGAAGTCTAGAGCCTATGCCAAGAAGTTGTACAGTTGAAAAAAGCAAGTAAATTGGCTTTACAATCAAATCCAAGAAGTCTTGCTTCTACAAGTGTAAAAGAGGCAAAGATTAATATACTTGAGAAGTTTGATGGAACAAGATCAAAATTTTAGAGATTTTTGCAACAAGTCAAGCTATATCTAAAGTTGCATCCTTTCCAATATTCTAATGGATTTACTCAAGTTAGATTTATAGGCACATTTTTATTTAGAAGTGCTCTTTTTCAATTTGTACCTTTGATGGAAAAAGATTCACAACTTCTTTATGATTTGAATTCATTTTTCAAAGTGTTTAGGGCCACATTAGAAAAAAATGATCAAAAGAGGGTAACAGAGACTAAGCTCTTATCTATGCAATAAGGATTATGTTCAATCACAACATATGGTGTAGAATTCCAAAACCTTGCTTGTAATGTAAAAACTTTCTATGGTTCTATTATTTTGAATTTAATAATAAAAAAAGAAATTAATAAGATTTTAATCTAATTAACTTTAGATATTTATTTATATATTAAAAATTATAATAAATGATATAAAATATTATATTATAAAAATTTAATTAAACTATCATTTAAAATTTAAAATTTTATTAATTTAAAATATATATATATATATATATATTAGCATACTTATAAAATCTTTATTTCTAAAGTTTGCTTCTTAAATAGATCTTATATAAGTAAAATATTTAAAGTATTATTATTTATTACTATCATAGTATTAATTATATTTTAATTAATTTATTGAATAATAATAGTAATATTATATATAATAGGCTTGTCACAAATATTAACTTTGTTAGATGCTACACCAATTGTAAATAGTCATATAAGACAAAATTACTTAAATTTATCAAATTTATATCTTGTATATGATTCATCTTTGCCATGTAGCAAATAAAAAAATATTATATTTTTCAAAGACTTGAAAAATTTAGAATGAGAAATTATGATATAGATTAAAATTAAATTATATAACAATTATAATTTAAAATATTAATATTGATATGAATGATGATATGAATCTAAATTATTCTAATTGAATTTCAAAAATAAGTTTTATTCAAGTAACTATTTGCTCAACATTGGTTTTTTTTTTAAAAATAGTGATTATTCTTTTTATTTTTATACAAATAAAAGTTAATAATTATATTAATTATATTTTAAATAAAAAATAGAACTGAGATTCAAATATTTAATTATTATTTAACAAGCACACTAATGACCTAGGATTAATATTAGACTTTATATTGCAAAGCTAAAATTATAATTTTAGTTGTTAATTTAGGCCATTTACTATTATAATCTACAAATGTTTAGATAACCTTTAGAAAATATTTTTATAAGTAGCTTCAAAGATAATCACAAATGCAATAATTATTTTAAACAATAGAAAAAATATTCTTAATAATAAATAATATTTTTATTTATATATGATACTTATAGTAAAATATATATATATATATAAAATTAAGGTGCTAATTTAAAAGATCTTTACATCAAGCAAGTATATTAAAAAAGTCAAAATATACATATTTTAATACTATGAAGATTCTATAAAACAAAAAATACTTCATTATTAAATAGAAATAATTATAACATAATTATTTTATTCACTTCTTTAAAGAAATATTCAATAAAATATCCAATGGCCTTACAATAGGATAAACAAAACCTTACTACCATGTATATTTAAACCAAATAAGTATCTTCTACTACCTCTAAGTCTAAATATTGAAAGAACAATGGAAGTTGATATACATGCATCTTACAATAGAATAAACAAAACCTAAAACATAAGCCAATCAACCTCCAAAATTACTAAGTGGCAACTAAAAAACCAACATGCTTTAATAGAAATTCCTATAAAAAAATATAAAAAATTAAAATTAAAATAGAAATAAATTAAAAAATATATAAAATAGATAGGAAAATAGAAATTATTTGCAAAAGCAATGGCATGAAGGATGATTATTCTAGGCTTAGTCAAGTACTTCAAAAAATTTTGAAAGCATATAAGATTTGTTTTTAAACACCTCCTTATAACCCAAATCTATACATGAATTGTATCTTGGATGTAATAATATTATATAAAATATCATCTTCCTTAATATATACATCTACATCCACGAGCTCTTGATCTTAGCTAAATACAAAATTTTGAGGTGGTTGCATATAAGAAAGAAAATTTAAAAACAAAAAATTCAATTTTTTTTTTGTTTTTTTTGTTTTTTTTAAAAAAATCAAAATCAAAACCAAAACATTAAAAATTTCAATCAAATTTCAAAGATAAGCAAAGTGAAGAAAATGCACCAACTTTGTGGGATTCATCAAGGAGAATAGCCAGAACTTATTGATGCCCCACCAACCTTTCAATATCTTCAATTCATAGGCATTGGCATAAGACCAAATATTATTGCAGATGGTTGCGAACACATCTCTAAGTCCCCTTGCAATACTCAGCCTATCACAGCCAAGCACAACAAGAAGAATCCAAAACAATGTAAGAGTATAAAAGAAACTTTAAATTCATCAAACTAAAAGATAAATAAAGTGGTAAAAAAATGACATACTTGATAAAATCACTAATCTTCCTTAAGACTGGGTCATCAGGCTCAGTAAATCTTAGAGTCAAAGTATTTTCAATGAAAACAGTTCAGGAATGGTTCGTTGAGAAGGATCCAATCCCTTCAACAAAATTATACCTTTTAGCTTAGAAATGCTGCTGACATGCAAGAAGAGCAGACTTAGTCTACTTGGAACCACTGTAATCACTGCATCAAATGTCTGCATTGGAATGGCCTCTTTTAGAGCCTTGATGACACCAACCACCTCATCCGAAGCAAGACTCTTCTTGAATTTCAAGCCCTTCAATGTCTTCGGGGTTTTGGAAGCTTAGGGACCCTTCGGGGCCTTACCTTGGGAGGAGAAACCTTTCGCTTGTTCTCCTTGACTGCCTCCTTTGATGCTGCAACTTCAGGAGCCTCCAAAACATTGTCTACATCCTCCTCCAATATAACTATGGAAGCCTTACAAGAGAGCCTGCTGTACGGGTACAAGCTATTACAGCAAGCTCACTATGACGAGTCTGTACATGCACATCTAGAAAGACAGTTTTCTTCAAGATGTTGGTGGGATGCTAATAACCCTGCATGGTACCCTACTATGGCTGGGATCCACCACCCACAGCACATTTGTTGATGACAACCATATCAGCAGTAATGTCAAGATCATGCAAGTGAGGGAGGAAAACGTATTAAAATCAGGAGTCATTTACTCGAACAATACTAGTGACCGACTGCCGGCACACTGGACAGCGAGGGCTAACCCCACAACCCTTTGTGCACACCCCACAACAAATACGATGACCACAGCAGATAAATGCAGCCTATCACCTCCTAACAGACACACCACGCAGAGCTCGCCATGAGGGATTTCATCGAAATTCCCTGCTTCATCGTCCATGATCCTATACTGTCTGGTAAAATATGCCAAAGAAACGTTAGCAACAAATACAGATGACAAATTTTGGAATAAATGTTTATTTAGTTTAAAATATGGTGTTCGAAAAGCCAACCTTCAGCCTTTGCCCACAACTAACGTTGCCCCTGAGAAGAGTAGGATGTGCGCCTGGCCAGGTTGAAGTATTTATGAGCTGTCAGGTTACCTGTTCTCAGAGTCATTCTGACTTCGTCTTCGTTGCTGTCTTTGCTTCCATTTGGTCCAGTTTCTGCATACGTCCAAAAACCAGATACGAGTTTGGAAGTCTAACCGTGCAAGCATACAAACATACAGGACATTGACAAGTGCATGCTGTAAAGTCGGGATATGAACCTAGATTAAGGATCCTTAGAATTCTAGGCACTCGTTTTTTGACGTTCCACAACTTAGAGAAATTTAGGAAACAAGAACCGGATAGGGATAGTTACACACTTCATTATAGAATACCCAAGAATACCAGCTGCTACGGTGCTGACCAGGTTTAGGGTTTAGGGCTGTAGTTTCTGTATTGAGTGGCAGAATCTTCTCTTCGTTCAATGTGTATCAATGCAAGACAGTGCCTAATTTCACCGATCGAGGAAATCTAAAGAAGCATGCAAAGATGAATATTTGGATATAAATTCATAAGACTGCCTGGCTTATGTAAAGAAGTACCAAGCAACCGACGTTTCTAAAATTTACACCGTTGATTATAGCCAGAGACTGACCGGGTAACGACGCCCAAACATAGCCTGAAAAAGCATGCAAGACGAAGTCGGTACGGGATGCAGCTGGTGATGCACAGTTACAAGTGGCATAGGATGTTGTGATTCTCCCAGATCGACATGCACATTAACTACCATATCGCGAGGCCGGATGTTCCAGTGATCCTCAATCTCGGCCAAAACGAAAGATACCTATGTGTCACTTAGAAGCTGGTAAAGCAACATGCTGAAAAGCATTGTTGCTCAACTGCAACACTATACAAGTCGTCAAAAACACATAAGAATATTTTAAAATCAGGTCCAGGTACAAGAGCCACAGAGAGAGAGAGAGAGAGAGAGAGAGAGAGAGAGAGAGATTAGCCAGGAGGTTTATTTATAAAGAAAGAGTTTTAAAAACATCGATTCGAAATAAAAGCATACCGTTTGAGTTCTCTCGACGGAGACAGCCTTTTCTAATACATTAAGTAGGTTGAGCGCCTCAGCATCTCTTCAGCTACGACAGGAGCTTTAGTCTGCACTCTCCCTCTCTCAACCACCAACTTCTGTTGCTTCGTTGAGGGAGATGGCATAAGCCACCTTTTTCCCATCCAAATCCTGAAGGGCATTTTCAATTTGCTACTTCTCGCCAAGACTTCTACATCTTGCTGGGTAGGACTAATCTGCTAAAAGAAACAAGAACTCCGTGAGTTGAGCAGCAAAAGAAATAATATCCAATTGAAAAGATTACTAAACCAACTACATTCAGGTTATTGCAACAATTGACTGGAAAACATATATATGATATGAAAACCTCAACAAACATTAAGATCACAACAGTATCATAAACACAAGCAAAGTGGTAAATTTTCATAAAACAGGATGCATTCTGGCCAGATGAATGTGCCCAAGAAAATGAAGTGAGGTCGCAGGGACTACCTTGTCAGGAATTATAATTTTCTCTCTGGACTGAACATCTGTTTCTTCCACTAAAGTCCGTAGGTCTGCGATACGCATCAAGGGGGTACTCTTAATATCCTCGAGTGCGACCAAAACTTAACCCATGTACGAATGGCCAGCACAGTCATGCCGACACCCAGAAGTAGACCATCCCCTGCGAGTGCAAGCCATGTAAGAGCTGCACAGAGCTCATCCTCATGGCTTGGCATTCAAGAAACCCTGGATGATGGTCCTATCAACTCACTCATCCATTGAGTGAGCGAGATCAGAACGTGGCATCCAACTCTGCAGGACCAGCCAATGAACAAACTCAGAGACCAACATGCTCGGACAGAGTTGGAAAACACCATGAAAACCTAGAGCACATGTAACATACAATAACAAGCTGGACGGCAGACAACAAATCCGTGACCTAAAATGGTGAGCCTACTCATGGATGATATAAGATGAGACTCATGGTCTTAAATTTACTGAATGGCCTCGATCTTTGCTCTATGGTTGGGAAAATACTAGTGAAGCTAGTGGGATTGGATTGGACAGCACAGATCAGCGTGGACTAACTACCTACACAATGCAAACCTCGAAAATCAAGGAGTAGAAAGTCACAGCTCAGGGTATGTATGAAATTGAGTTCTGCACCTTGATGGTACAAGGTTGACGACAATCTCCCACATAGGATGCTGGGAGAAAACAAGCGGTGGGAACTGATGAGGCAGAAACTGCTGAAGTATGGAGTGTTGCAATTTCGCTAAACTGTCGAACTACGAGCTGCACGAACTCTATTCCTCCCTTCAAAATCCTCTGCAATTCCAAGCACCAGTCCTCGAACTTAACCCTGCTCATCTACTTCACACAATCTCAGTCCTCCGAGACAGCCATTCCTGTTCAACCCCGATCGCAAATTTCCAATCGAACAACTCAACGCATCAATCCCAAACCACAAACAAAACTGCTTCTCATTAACCTCCCAGAAAAACCTCTGCAAAACACAATTCGGAGTCTGAATCAAAAACACAAACACTCTCTAATCAACAAATGACAAGTCATGAAAAGTAAAGAAGATCACTGCAGAGCTCCTCACAAAACTCAAACATAAAACTCAAACAGAGCTTGGGTCTGAAGTTATATTGTTCTCCCGCCCCCCATCGTGTAGTCAAAATGGGAGATTGAGTGCTGAATCTGGCAAGCCATAGTAAAGAGTTGGCATGACCCATCCAGAAACCAGGAAAAAGGATAGCAACGCATCCCAAAGAAACTCCACTCCACGGAAAAGCTTTGTTGGGAGCTGTCGTCGGCAGCTCGGTGTCCACGTGGCAGTCAACCACTTGCTACGACTTGGAGGTGGAACTCTTAAGAGGTTCGCCAATCGCTCGTGGCAGCATCGTTACATACAGATTCCATGACAAGTTTAAATCTTGTGTGTGTGTGCACGTATATCTATATATACACACATGCACACCAACGTTATATATAATAGAGAATGTTAGAGTAGAAGAAAATATGAGTGAAAGTTTAGAAGAGAATTGAGAAGTCAATGTGATAGTGTCAATGTGGACACCATTAGAGGATACAACTAATTAGTGGGATAGGAGGAGGATGGAGCATAATTTTGGAGAATATTAGTTGACGGCATGAAGGATGAGTGTAAAAGTCATGGGCTCCACATTTAACTGCCTTCTTCAGTTTTTATTTAGTTTTAATAAAAGAATTCTATTATGGATAAAATTAAAGCTTATGAAGGTTGATATATGTTGTTATTTAAGGAAATATTTTCTAATTTAATAAAAAAGACTAATATAGGGTATAAACAACTATTTGATTTATTGTTTAACCATTGGTGCATTTGGCCTTTTTTAAAGTATTTTTTTTAACACATTTTTTTCCTTTAATGTTTCTTAATAAATTAAGACAAGAATATACAATAATGACATTAACAAAGGACATAAACAAGCCCTCCCATTAGCTACAACATTATATAGAAGTCTTTTTGAGATTACATTGAATTCACTTACAGATGTTTTTTTTTTTTTTTTTTTTTTTTTTTTCTAAAGTAAAAAAATTGTAAAATTTGATTCAAAACAAAGTAGAAGTGGAGTTGTATATGCAAAGCCTTCTAAAATAAAGATGAAGTAAAAACTGTATAAATTTTGAATATATTTAGTTCTAATTGTAATTTGTTATTTTTTAAAAAACTAGATTCAAATCCTTATATATATATATCAACTTATTTAATGGAATATGTCATTTTATTTTAAGTATAATATTTAAGCTTGTAATATATAATAAAAATATATTTAATTTCGAGAGAGATATTTTTTTAATAACTTTTGTTTATTTTTTTAATTATAATAATTTATTTTAAAACAATCTTTTGATTTGATTTTTTATACATCAACTATCTTTCTAATCATTTTTAGTAAAATAAAGATCCTGAAGATATATTTTATTATAGATTTAAATTTTAAGAATTCTATTTTATTCCTTTATAAACTTTGATCAAGTAAAATCAAAATAAAAAAACTATAGAATATATTCAATTAACAAAAATTAAATATACTATGTCAAAATAAATGGCAAATAATTTCTACAAGCACATTTTTTTAATTTTTTAAAGTACTTTTATATGCTTATTATATATTATTAAATTATTAATTTATGATTGCTTAATTGTTTGCAATCACCATCCTTTTCAAATAGTATGATAAGATCTTTGAAGGTTATTTTATACAAATTAATAGAATAATTACATTCAAATAATTACAACTAAAAAATATAATAGACCTTAAAAAATAATTTAGAAACTAGTAGACTTTTGAACTTTACCATCAATAACTGACTTTATATAATTTTCTATAAACTTATATAACTTTTCATATATTTATTAAGTTATAGAAAATTATAAAATATTATTTGTAATTTTCACAATATAAACTTATAGATGTTTTATATTACTTTTTAAAAGAATATTTTATTTTATTTTATTTCTATAATCTTTCTATTCAATATAAATTCAAAAATGTGTATCTTAGAAAAAATAAAAATTAAGCTCTTTTTGAGTTGCAATATTTTAGAATATTTTATAATTGTTGATAATATTTCTGTATATGGTTCTTAATTGTAGCATCTATTTTTTTTCTCTTTTATTAAGATTTTAAAATATACTTTTTTTGAGTTTATAATATATCTAAAAAAATTAATATAAATTATATATATATATAAAATACTTATTTGCATATATATATATATATATATATATATAAGTTATGCAAATAATAAGGTTAAGTTTATGATCTTGGAACAATTTTCAATTCAACAAATATTATTAGGTGAGCAAGGAACATTAATTAAGAAGTATCAAATAACCAAGGTACATATATATATATAAATATATAATATAAATAATAATTAAAAATATATTTTTTAATTTTTAAAAATAATTAAAATTAAATATTCTAATTTATTAGTAGAAATAACTATTTTTTTGTTATGTATTAATAAATTAGTATTATATTTTTTTATTTGATTTTTAATTCATTTATGAATATTTAAAATATTATTATTTATATTTACAACTGAACACTAATTTTTTATAGCTACTTTGATTTTATATATAATTAATTTTAAAAATAGATTATAGGATTGCAATTAAAATCTTTTATTTCATTTAAACAACAATGTATATTATAATATGTTGATATATGCCTACTAACAAAAGCTTAATTAGATATCTAGACATATATGTTTTTATAATACTTTATTGAATAATTTTTATTAATTTAAGAATTTTAAATTAAATATAAAAAAGAAAAAAAGAAAAATGAAAGAAAAGAAATTATGTTTATAAAGAAAATAAATAAACAAATGATCAACTTAATATTATTGATGAAAATTCTATATAACATTTAATTAGTAATATTGACATAAGTTCATTTAAATAAGCCCTAATCAATATGTTTGTACAATAATACATTTTTTGGTTAGAAATAAAAAAATATCTTCAGACATAAGACCACTAGTAGATATATATATCAATATATTTTAATACCAAAATAAAAGAATAATATTGGATATATTTTAATATTCTAAAATATATGCATCTTTTAAGTTATATTACTAAAATTATATTTTAAAATAAATTTATAAATAGAATTTAAATTTTATATTAAAAAATAAGTGCATTAATTTACTATTGAATTTATTAAAACATAAAATTCGTAATTTATGTATTTCTTTAATTACATAATTTTTATATTTTGCAAAACATCTACAAATTGTTATTATTTAAATATTTTTAAAAAATAGTAAAAAATATAAAATCTATAAGAATTGAATTAAATAAAAGATAAAATAAGTGCTACAAAACTTTTATATAATAAATAAATAGACAATAAAAACCACATAAATAGATTGCAATTAGTTGGAATTTTGTATTACTTTGTTTTTTTTTTTAAATAATTGATAATAATTTTTAAATATATCATGTTTGTAATGATTTTTTAAATAAAAATTTAGGTAAATAACCAAAGTATGATCATTTTTAATGTAACTTAACATTCAATTTTATAAAAAAAATTAAAATAAACTTTAAATGGAAACTAAATTATATAATTTTAATCTTTAATTTCTAAGATGAAATCATGAGATAGGATTTTAAAGTTTTTTTATACTTTATTCTGTAAAATCTAAAGATTATTTTAACCAATTAATAATAAATAGATTTTAGTTAATTTTTATTAAAAATTTAAATTAATTTAAATTTTAAAAAATTGAATTGGACATGTCAATTAGACTTTTTGAAGATAAGAGAAAATATATATTTTTAAAATGGTTTGTTAAAAGAGTTCAACAAAGAACAAAAACTATAAAATAAGAAAAATTTAGCACAGTTATATGTTACTATGATAATAAAAATAGGTAGAAGGAAGTAGAAATAAACCAAGTAAAGAGTATGTTTTTAAATAATTATAAAAGAAACTTCATGGATGTAAATTATATAGCTTTCTTGCTCATTAGAATATGTAAAAGTGATATTAAATAAAAATTTATTCTTTTTACTACTTTTTTTATATACTAGTCTTGGTTCAAGATTCTTTAGTTCTTTGTGCTTATAAATAGCTATTCTAGTATATTTTTATTTTGTAGACATATTTATTTTTTATCTTCTTTATTTCTTTTTAATTATATATAAAAATATTATCTTATGACAAGTTTTTATAGATTTGAGTCTATAATATAAGTTTATATAAATAAGATTATTAATGAAGATAGATAAATGATAATATATATTTGTTAAAAAAATTATTATAAGCATAAAAAAAGGTGCTGCTACTGCTACTATAATTTTTGCTACTACCACCACAACTTATTTTTAATATTTTATTATTATTATTTTTTAAAAAATTAAACTTATTTCTTCTATAATTTAAAAATAAGAAAATATATTAGAATTATTTATAAAAATTTTAATTAGAATTTAAAAAATCAAAAAAATATATCAAATAAGTAGCAAGTTGTAGTGACAATAGTAAAAACTATGGTGGTATTAGCAACACCCTAAAAAAAATATAATTTCATAATAAAAATTGTCTAAATTTTGTATAATAAAAAAAAAATTATTATTTATAATATTATTAAATTTATTATTATAAGAGAAAATTATACCAAAAAAAGAACCAAATTCAAATTAGTAGAATTGGTCATGAGTTGTTGCAAATGAAGAAAAATAATTTATAAAAAAATAATAATAATAATAATAATAAAACAAAAAAACCTAATTAATTACTATTTTAAGCTTATACTTAATTTTTAGATAAAATCCTTCTAATAATTTATGAATAAAGAACATTCTTTGTTATAATAATTATTTTTGAACTAATATCAAATTTTAAAAAATAGTAGAATATTAAAACTATTAAATGGATATTAATCCAATAAATTCTAAAATATAAAAATTATAATTTTTATTTAATTTTTTTATGTATTAATAATAATCAATAATAATACTAATATCTTATTTTTAAAGATACAAAATTCAAAAAAATACCAATTTATATATACACACATATATTATTATTATTATTATTATTATTATTATTTATCTAATTGTATTAAAAATAGGAATAGAAGTAGTTTTTATAAAAGGATTATTAATAATTGTCACAATATGTAGCTAGACAAAAACCTATTCTCTAGTAGTATATAAATATGCACATATTTACTATACAATATTAAAATAATAATAGTAATAGTAATAATAATAATAATAATAATAAAAGAAGATAGAATTATTCATACAAGATAAAAGAATTAGCATATTAGAAAAAATGCAACCAAAAAGCAACAACTTATAACTAAATTTATAAATTTATAAATTCTAATAGAATATTAGTTTTTTTTTTTTTTTTTTTTTTTTTTTTTTTTTTTTAAATTCTAAATTTTAAGTACTAAAATAGTCCCAAGCATTACCTAAATACAACTTATTATTATAATATTAAAATTTCAGAACCATTATTTAGACTAATAAATTTTAAAATAAAAAATAAAAATATTAAATTAAACATAAGTTTAGAAATAAATCAAAGAAATAAATCAAAGATATTATAAAATTTTTATATGTTTATAGCTTATTTAAAAGATATTTTTTAAAAATTAAAAACTTAAAAATACACCAATTTTAATGTGATGTCAAAAGTGGTCTTATTAAAGATGCAATTAAATTTTGTAAATATTATAAGATATTTTATTTTTAAGATTTAAAGGATTAATTTGAATTTCATACAAAATTATTTAAAAAAAAATTGAAATAGACTTTTATAAATGAATAGTTTATTTAAGTTATTACCAAATTAATAATGATTAAAAAAAGATTATAAAATAAGATTGATAAGTATTTTTAAATAGATTTTATAAAATATATTTATAAAATAACATATTTCTATTTTATAATAGAAGTTCTAATATATGATAATATTTTTTTATCATTATTTGTCAACTTAAAATGATTATAAATTCTATATAACAAAAAAAATTATTTGTTAAAATTAATAAAAAGATATAGTTTATGTTGTAGGAACAAGATATAATAATTACATATTATTTTAATGAAAAATATCTAAATTATATGTCATAGCCAATAGTTATTTTTTTATAAGAAAATTTTAGAAATATCCTCATCTAAATCGAGGATATAAAAATATTAAAGGTCTTCAATTACAAGTACTTATTTTTTGACAAATTAGAAATAATAAAATAATTTAATGTATAAATAAGAAATATAGATTGATTATAGAATATTGCTATTGCCACTACAATTTTTGCTACTTCTATCACAATTGTCAAGGATATGAAATAAATACAACCAAAATATCAAAATATTCTTGTGATTACATGTTGAGGAAGTCAAATTGTATTTGCCACATATTCTAATCTTTGTTCTTTTTAAAAGTAATTGATAGGTGCTTTCAACTATTGATAGTGTTCCATATCAAGATGGGAGGACTACCTTCATATTTAATTATTATTGATGCTTTTATAATTTTTTTTTAAAAAATATTTAAAACACCATGAAGAGTAGGTTTTATTTTTAAAAGTATTATCAAATACTAGAAGCCTCTTCCAAGATCATGATACCAAACATATTGTATCTTGCCATAAATTAGAAAAAAAATATGTTATTTTTGAGGATCTTCATCTCTATTCCATCATCTTGAAGGTTGTGACATTTATAATATTTTATCTGATAAATCAACAAACAATAGTTCTTAAGGTGAATTTATTAATTATTTATTTTCCATCTCTTTAGTACTAAAAAAACAAAAAAATAACAAACAATGATATAAGATATTTCTATTGAACTTACTTTGTTTTATAATAAAGATTTTTTTTATTTTGGTTTTGATGGATGTTGTTGATGAAATATATTGGCTTTGATTGATGTATTTCCTAGATTTTTGGATGGCTCCCATATGTATTCACTAATATTATATTTGTGCTAATATATAAGATATTCCAACCTATTCTAATATTGCCTCAAATCTAAGACCTCTTTCAACTCAAATTTTTTATTGTTGTGAACATCTATAGAAAGTAATAGCATTTATATTTTTCCATGTATACCCATTGTCTTATATAGCTCAAGTAGATATACATGGAATATAAAATGGATCTTTATAAACTCTGGTAGGTATAATTAATAAGTAACTAAATAAATCTTTTTATAAATTGGAAATGGTCTAAGCCTATAATAATTCAGCTTGTTATAAAGACAAATAGTCTTAATATTATGACAAAATAGTCATACCTTATCACAAACATGGAATTGAGATTGTTTCTTATAATGGATATTTATATTAGTTTTTTATTGTTTTAAAGCTTTTTTTAATTGTACCTTCATTATTGAATATAACTTTGATAATTAATTTGTCAAATCTTCTACTAAAAGATTATTAGCTTTTGAAAAGTCAAAAATATCAAATTATAGATAATAACTGTAATTTACAAAAAAAAAAATTTTATTGAATAGAAGAATGTATCAAATTATTATAAGCAAATTTTGCCAATGGCAAAAGAGTTTTTCAATCATCTTGATAATAATTAATCTTACACATCAAATACTATTTCAAAACTTAATTTATCCATTTTATTTATCTATTAATTTGAGGATAGAAGGCTAAAGATAAATTTATGTCCACCTTTAATATCTTTAAAAAGATTTTCCAAAATTTTAATACAAATTGTATCTTTTTATTTGATATAATATTTTTTGATAATCTATGATAGCAATAGATATTGTCAATGAAGAATTTAGGTATTTTTTCAATTGTGATAGATTTTATACATGATATAAAATGTGCCATCTTGGTGAAACAATTTACAATCATAAATATAAAATTATATTAATTTTAAATTGATATATCTATGATAAAATCTATAAAGACAAAAGACCATGGCTATTTTGTTATAAATAATGGTTGAAAAACTTTGTAAGATTAATGACAACAAGTTTTTGATTTTGAATAAATATCACTTGACTATACAAATTTTTTAATTACCTTCCACATTTGAGGCCACCAAAAATCTCTTAATATTAATTTCAAATTCTTATTGTATCCAAAATATCTTATTATAAAGAAGTTGTGATAAGCTTCAAAAGTATATAGTTATACTTCATCTTTTAGAACATACAAGTGTTCCTTGAAATAGAATAGATTGTTTTTAAAGTCAAACTTGAAAGTATTATGAGACTTAGATAAATTATTCTTAATATTATAAACAAGAAGATCTAAAGACATACTTGATTGGACTTGTTTGAAAAAAATTGAATTAATAATTAATGTTGATTTCATTACTCAAAGATGAAATTATTTTAGTTTTAACAAAATTATTCTTTATTGATCAAAAATTGCATTTTCTTCTTTTGGTGCAAGATAAAAACTTTTAGACAAATCTTGTTATTTTTTTGGCTAATAAGTGATAAAAAATTCAAATATTGATAAAAATATGTTCCAATAAGCCTAGTAACAATTCAAAATACATATTGATATGAAATAATTGATATTTTGTTATTTATATACACATTGAGTGGATTGGAAGCACCTTCTAGATAATGACACCATTCTTGAAAAAAATCTATAATTAAAAAAAATTCTTTGTCATAAATCTTGAGATTAATTTTGATTACTAAAAATTTTCTTGAATGAAAATCTATTAGATGAAGTTTGTTATCTACTCCCATTTGTGACAATATTACACTTAAGGCAAAGTCCAATTCATTTATTTCTATAAAAAAATACTTTGAAAAAGTTGGCACAATATAAGATTAGTGCAGAAGTAAAAGTTATCTTTAAAGCTTCAAATAGTGCTTTTGCTTCCTTATTCCACTCAAGTTTTTCTTTATAAGTTAAGTATATAAGTAGAGTTGCAACTTGAAAAAAATTATTGATGAAGATCCGGTAGTAATTGATAAATTTTTTAAAATATTACACATTTCTTATTATGCTTGGAATTTTTTAATCTATAATTGTCTAAATTTTCTTAGAATCTATCATTTAACCATCATTAGAAATTATATATTCTAAAAAATTAACTTGAGTTGTATAAAATATACACTTTTTCATCTTGGCATATAAACTTGTATGTCTAAGTTTTTGTAATACATGACAAATACAAAGTTTATATTCTTTTATGTTCTTAGAATAGATTAAAATATTATTTAAATAATAAATAATAATATCATCAAGAAACTTACAAAAAATATCATTCATAAGATATTGAACAATAGTTGATACATTCATCATATTTAAAATGCCTATACTTAATTTGAAATATAGTCTTTTATTTATCACCTTTTTTGATGGAAATCAAATTGTATACTCCTTATAGATCTATTTTTGTATAGATATTTTCTTGATTAAATTGATCAAGAAATTTTAAAATTAAAGATAAAGGATACCTATTTTTTATAGTAATATTGTTAAATCCTCAATAATCTATGTATATCTATAATGATTTATCTTTTCTCTTCACAAAAAATATAGAAGTTCTTGTTGGAGATTTTAAATAGTATATGAAGTTTTTAACTAAATTTTTATCAATATATTCCTTCAATGCAACTAATTCATTTTTTAATAAATTATAGATTGATCCAAATGGTCGTTAAACTCCTTTTTGAAGATCAATTGAACAATCATAAAGAAAATATTCTAAAAAAATATCTATGTTTTTTTAAAAAAAACATCTTACAAATCTTAATATTAGTTAGGAATATCACTTATAATTTTTTTAGCATAAAAAATAGATATGGCATATATAGCAAAAGATGATCCTTCTTTTACTGCATATGTAAAAGCTTTTGTATCTACTAAAAAAGATTTGGATGTATTAGACTTATATATTTCTATTTAATTAACTAACTTTTGGATTAAATTATAAAAATATCAAAGTTACAAGAAGTACAATCTATTTGAGGATAATATTTTTTTAACCATAATAATTCTAAAATAATTAGATTGGAAGGAGATTTAATCATATTAAATATTATTATATTATTATATTCTTTAGTTTCTACATCTAAAAAAATAATTTTATAGGTGATATCTTCAGAAGATAATAAAAAAATATCTATGATTTTTATATGCACATATTTAATTTTTTTAATTAAAGATATTTTTTATTTTTTGATAAAATCTTTGTCTATAAAACAAGTTGAGACTCTTAAATCTAATAAGACAAAGATTTTATAATTTCTAGGTCCTAAAGATATATCTATTATAAAACAAGATAAGGGATTTGATGAGAGAATATAATCTTTACTAGATATTATATATGATTTTAGCCGCACAATTTTTATTGTAGCTAAAAATTTTTTTTTTTTGATATATTGTCTTCTCTAGCAACCATGCTCCTCATTTTGTAGTTGTGTTGTTTTTTTAAAAAATATTGAATAGTGTACTTAGCTACTCCATAATATAAGCATAAATCCTCCTAACGATATAAAGTCTTTTTTTGCTCAATGAGAGATTTTAAACTTATTGTATCAATTTGTATTGGTTTTAATTCAATTAAATAATTTTTTAAAAATTTAATATCTATTGTTATTAATTGACTTATTTATTTCCGGCCAAATTTATGTTCTTGATGTCTTTTAAATAATCGATTGTCACATGCAATGGCTTAAGTAATAAATTGTTTCAAAGAGTCCACTTTTGACGTTGTTAGTAATAAATTTTTGATGTTATTTTTTAACCCATAATGAAATTGATTGATAAGGATTTTGTCATTCTATTCTACATTGTAAGTGAGATTTTGGAATTTAATAGCATAGATTGTGATTGACTATGATCCTTGTCATAAAAATAAGAACTTAGTCTCTACTATCTTTTTTCAATCACTTTCTCTAAATGTGGCCATAAGTACTTCAAGGAATGAATTCAAATTATAAAAAAATTATGAATATTTTTTCATCAAAAGTGCAAATCAAAAAATAATACTTCTAGATAAAAATATGCATATGAATCCAACTTGAATAAATCCATTAGAATATTGGAAAAGATGCAATCTTAGATAAAACTTGGTTTGTTGTAAAAATCTTTAAAATTTTGATCTTACTCCATCAAACTTCTTAGGCATAATAATCTATGCTTCTTTCATCCTTATAAAAGTAATAATTTCTAGATTTAGTTGTGAAGCCAATCTACTTATTTCCTTCAATTGTACAACTTTTGGGCATTGACTTTAGACTTTTTCTATAGACATAAGAATAGTGCTTCCATGATTGACTTTAGTGATGCATGAAATTTCCACCTTAAGAGTATTGATAAGCTTTTAAATATTTGCAATAATTACAAATCTATTTTCACTTCTATTAAGTATAGCATCCACAATTTTTTCTTCTATCTTAGACAACTTAATACACCTACAATTCAAATTAGAAGAAGGTAATCCGCAACCTTTACTATCAAATAAATTTTTTTATAAAGATGGATGATCCACTTTCTTTAATGAAAAAATCAAGGTTGGAAAGCAAAGAATATTAGTTTAAAGGTGGATAGTCTACAACCTTCAAATAAAAAAATAAAAGTGAAGTAATCCACTCACTTCTAAAATATAAAATAAGAACAATGAATTAGCACTCTTGTCAAATTGTCAAGGACATGAAATACAAACAACCAAAGTATTAAAATATTCTTATGTTACTCAAAAGGAATAAAAAATCACTCAAAGATGGTATAACATTAAACTAGAATGGCTATTGCCAAAAATAAGAAGAGTAGAGACTCTTGAAACAAGACTAGAAACAAAAAAGACGTTGGCAAGAATTAAGAAGACTTCACTCTTATTTCTATATATACTATTTACCTAAAAACTACATGGTAATATTCTATAGGACCTCCAACACCTATCCAATTTGCAAAACACCTATCAAACTTATAAGATAAGTTTTCTATATGTGTGCCATATAATTAGCTTGTTCCACAAGCTACAAATATGTGCAACATGTGGCTAATTTATTGGCCAAGTTTCTAACCTACTAATCACCTATAGATATGAAAAAAGATGAAATCACATTTATGAAGCTTCTAGGAAGCTATTCTATAAGATATTATCAAATTAATCTACTTTTATCTATTTCTATCTATCCATATTACTTAGATAACTATTAAAATAAATCTTATATCCGTGACAACAACCTTCCATCTACCACATAATGCCTTTATTTAATATCTTTCAAATCAATCAAATCTTCTTTATTCAATATCTTTCAAATTATTTTATTAAAAAAAAAAAAAAAAAAAAAAAAAAAGAGAAGAATAAAAAGAATAAAAAAAAAATTAAGAAAATATATCAAATAGATGGTGGATTATGATAGCATTAGCAATATTATTTAGTTGAATTCAATAGATTATAGAAAAGCCTATTAGATAAAAAAAAATTAGTATTTATTTATAAAAAACCTTGAAATAAACTAAAATATCTTAAGAAATTCAAAAAGACATACATGAGTATAATTAAATTCTAATTCTAATCATATAAGGCTTTATAAAATAGAATTATATCTTCTTCCAAAGCTACATATAATATATTTCAAATTGGAACCTTAAAATTCAAACTAAGAATATATATATATATATATATATATATAATATTTTATTTAGTAAAAAAATATTTTTTATTTTTATTACTTATTAATTTATTTAAATTTTAAATCTATATTTTTATGGTTTTTATTTTTATTTTTTTGACAAATTATATATATATATATATATATTGATTAATATGAATCTTAATAACAAAGCATCTAGTATCCTAACACTCTAAATGTAGTATAAGATTTGAAACATATTATCCTATCCATTATACAACTATTACTTGTTAGTTTGATTCTGAGATCATAGATTATAAACTCATTTTATAGAATTTTATAGTTTCAATAAATTTTATCAAATATTCTTATATCTAAGATTTTTAAGCTATCTATAGTCTATTATATTTATAAATAAATATTTTAGAATTTTAGAATTATTTTTATTCTATTAAAAAGTAATATTTGATATTATTTGGCCATATTCAAGAATAAATGACAAAATTAATTGTTTGGTGCATTGAATAGTCTTCTTATTATTTTAAAAATATAAACTATAATTTTTGGATCTAGATCATCTATAAGTATGAACCTTTAAGCAATAACTATATTATTTTAAATCTTTTGAATTTAAAAAATATTACTCTTATAAATATGATTTATTTCTATAATAATATTTTTTATAATTTTTATCTTTAAAATTTATTTAAAATTATATATATATATATATATATATATATATATAGTTATTCTTATTTTACTTTTATTTTATGTAAGAGCATTCCCAAAATCTATAAAGTATTAAATTTGGTTTTTTTGGCACACAAAATTTATATATTGCAAAAGTTTCACTAAGTATCTATGTCTTTTATACATTAAGTGCAATCTCATGATGTATGTTATATAATCCATATAATCATTTTATTTATTTATTTATTGGATCTTTAATGAATCTTTATGTAAATTTTATCTATTATATGAATAATATATAATTTTTTTAAAACTAAGAAATATAATAGATCATTTATTCTAAATTAAAATATATATATATATATATATATATATATATATAATATAAAAGATATCTAAAGAATAATAACAGATGAATAAATTTTAATTTAAAAAATTAAAAAGCAATTGAAAGAGTGCTAAAATCAAAACAATTAAAGGATAAAATCTCTTAGAATAATTTAAAAAATAAAATATTATTTTTAGAGAATGCTAATCCTCATAAGTAAAATCATGATTTTTAGGATCACCTTGTGTATCATTATTTTGTATACCATTTTATTAATCTCTATAGGTATTCTCTAATATTGTTCTATTTTTTTTCTATGGAAAAATTTATAGTATTTTCTAGAAATAATATTCTATTTATAAACCTTAAATACCATTATATTAATCTTTATAGATAAAATCATGGTGACTCTAAAAATGTTAATGGCATACAAGGTGATTCTAAAAATCATAGATTTCACATTAAGGGCAGGTAAGAAAAGGCATCCATTTGGTACCATGATAATTTTTTTTCCTCATCCATGAATGGATTTTGGGCAATTTCAATAAATGTGCTATATGTATGCCCTTGTCAACACCCTCCCACTGAGATTGGAACTTAGGGCCTCTTGCTAAAATCAAAACTCAGGGCCAACCAGAGTAGAGGCAAGGTAACCTTAGCCAAAGCAGAGGGAGGGCTAAGGCAAAAGATTAGGTAGTATAGAAAAGGGCCAAAACATTATATTAGCATAAACAGTCTCTTGCACAAGTGGTTGGAATTGATACCATCACTTGCTTAATGCCACCATGATCCACTTCCACCATATTCTACTACCATTGACACAATCCCTCCTTGTTGCCAATTGCAATGAATAACCTCACATTATTCATATTAGTTTTGGTTATGCTCCGCCTGCTGGCCATGAGCACAAGAGACATAGAAATATGTGTTACCATTAATGGATAAGACCTAGAAAAATGTGTTACATAAAAAGAATCGTTCAATAGAAGGACTAATTAAGTGTCTAGAAACTGTATGATTCATAACTTAACCATTGGTCCTTTTGGTCCTCCTGACTTTTCCTACCACATTTTCTGAAACACATTCTCCAACTCGAACAACACACTCTCATAATTTTTATTTATTTATTTTCTTTTCAAGGGGGTAAACCGCTTTGTTGATTAATGGTATAATTGGTATACTATCAGAACATGTTGAGCACGCCGACCACCGATTCAGCTGGGCGATATATATACATATATATATATATGTATGTAAAGGCAGACACAGGAGTCCAGAACTGCTGGAGGAGCAGATCTGGAATACCACCGTCATTCTGAGCGGTTCTGCTTCCAAATAAAAACAAATCAATGGCTGCAATTACTAAGAAACTTGGACGGAAGTTTCTAGCCGTGGGAGTGTCTGTACATTTTGTCTGTACACGTCAGCATGGTCTATTGTTAGAAGTCTGTACACTCAATGTGCGTGTCTGCGAGTGTTTTGATTTCGGAGTGTTCAGCGGTACTGGGGGAGTTCCATCTACTGGGGAATTGTGCAAAGATTCTCTCCTACCGATTCCTGCCGTGCCTGAGCACACCGTCTCTGTAGATTATGAATTCAGAGTTCCAGAAGCTAAATCGGGTACGTGCTTCCTGATTCAGCTTCAGGAACTCTGAATTCGCGCCGTCTTCTGGAAAGACAATTTCCGAAGATATAAGTATAAATTCGCAGGTTTGTCTGCGTGGTGGAAGATTTGGCAAATCAGGAAGCGACAGGAGCTCGTTTCTATGGCACAGCTGACTCTCGGGAGTTTACGCGTTCCAATCAAATAACTTTTTTGGGCAGGAATACTGATGAAGAGGTTTCGCACCGGTTACTGACTTGCTGTGTGTCTGATGATTCTCCTGCAACTGCATTCCTTGCAGTTTGTGGCCTTGTCCAGGTTCATGTGTGCGAGTAGAGCGACGTTTACACCCAATTGACTGGTTTCCCTCTATTATGTAGAGGAAGTATGGACTAAGCGATGGATGAACGAAGGCTATACCTTGTGCTCTTACTCGTAGAATGTGAGAATCTCCAGTTTGACAAGCTTTTCAAACCAAAATCAAGCTTGGGTTGTGACAAGCGTTTCAAATCATTGTTGTTTTCTCACTGTCTCATCCAAAAATTTGATCGTGGTTTTGAATTTGGTTTGACAAGCTTGATTTCGGTAGAATAGTTAATGCCTCGTGTGCACGATCTGCACTTGATTTTGTTGATAATCTGCTGATTGTAGATATAGTACGAAATTTGTTGTTCTACGACGACGACGACGACGACGACGACACCCTCCCGCAGTGGATCATAATGATAGCGTCGCTTAGAAGGTCAAGGTTATAGGTTCGCACAGCTCCGCAGGTTGTAACTTGTGGTTGAAGAATTGTGTGCGCTAAAATCCTTTCGGAGGTTATGCTATTCTCGCCGTTTCAGTTCGCGACATAGGTGATCCTGTATCTCCTGTGTACCAGAGTGGACAAGATATGAGCAGGAGTGGTTCTAAAATGTTTTCCTCTGGATCGTCGGAAATCTTCGGTCCCTACATACCTATCGTACTGTTTGGAGCCCACGTTTGGTTCGAGTTTTTAGACATTTCTTTAAATATTAGAAACTTTGAAGACCGATAAGCCTGTGATCGGAAAAATTAACGCCAACATCTAACTCACATGCGAGGATTTTAGAGAGATTGGACCATTTAAATGGTGTGGAATGCGTTTTCTGAAACAGAGTTCGTTGATGTGTATCAAATATTACAATCGTTGTGTCAGAAAATGTACAAAACGTCGCCAGGTCAGGAATCTGGACAGACTTTGTCGTTCAGACTTGTAATTTTAATTTTATATTTGTTGTGACCCAACTTCTTAATCACCATAGACTTACTGATTTTATCGTGTTTGATCTTGTGACAGACGCTTGTGTTTCCCCCGCACTTCCGAGCCTGGGTGGTCCTGCTATTTGTGCTGTTGATTTAAGATGGTGTTCAATATTAGATAAGTTTGAAAAGGATTTTGCAAGAAACCAATATATTGCACTGAAATCTTTAGAGGCGTTGATGATTGAACTATCGATTTTTCTTTTTAACCACTATATATATACCCTCACGTTTCCACCAGTTTGTATTCTACTACAAAAATATTGTGTACAACGAAGAAAGGAAATAACGGGCAAGAGGAGTTTACTTCTTTCGTCTAGAAATTCTTTTCACTGCGGTGAACTTTTTCCTGTAACTTCATTTTTCTAGGTAGTCTATGTGATTGTCGACAACGTAAGTTTTGCAGCACTGCTCACCTAAATTTTGTTCAACTTTTAATCGTTCATATTGCAGTGGCTTTCATTCTTTCAGAATTTAGTTTGCTAATGCTGTTGCAGCGGCTTTGGTGTAGTTGGTATTTGCTTCTGCTTCCACGCTGCCTAATATTTTTCATGGCCTTGCAGAATCGTGTTTTTTTTGTAAGATACGAATATTCTACCCAACTTGCCTTGGATGGTTTCCGAGGACCCTTTACTATCCTCACCGCTTCGGTTTAGGCTGGGGTCTTACTCAAGAAAGGTGATCCTGGTTTTGCTAATCGTCACAAATATGTCGGGGCAAGTTCTTCACGACTGCTTTTTATCGAAGGCTCATTCATACCGAGCACGTTTTCGATACAGGTTTGTTCGAGTTGCTTGTTGTAAACATCATTTGCATCTAGGCTTAGAAATAAAATTATTTTCTACCGCCTATTCTAAGAACACGAAGGAAATTATACAATTCAGTAGTCTTCGGAACATTCTAAGCATTCTAAACCATCTTCACTCATTCCAATAAAACATCAAGTGTGCGTGTTTACGGTGCCAATTGTACTTTATGACAATATTTTCATAAGGATATCCCCCATGTGATAATACTTTACATGTACTGTGATGATTCCATTAAGTAGCGACATCGTTTAGTCTAAAAGCAAGGTAGGCATGCGGTCGGTCTGGTTTGTAGATTTCAGGGTGCCGACAAAGAGTCGAACAAAATTGACATGCATTATATGTTTCCAATCTGAGTTTGAAGTCTCTTCAATTGTTGGCAACAATTATCCAGATTTTGCCTGTCGTTTCGGTCAGCTCCAGTTCAGTTGAGAGCACTCTTCTACGAGTTCTGTAGAGCGATGGGATCCGTAACTAACAAACTGTCTCGATTGGCAAAATCTACCGCTACAGCAAACGTCTAAAACCTTCTTCACACAAAAAGTTGAATTCTACTCGAGGAAGAAAGAGAATCAATTCTCCTGCTTCGAATGGCGATATTTTGAAAAGAGACGACAAAGAAAAGGTCCTTCAAGGTGCTACTAATTCCGACTCTGCATCAACAAGTCTCAAGAGAGATAATCTTACGGAAACTATGGTGCGCACATCGCCAGTCACGACTGAAAGGGAGGACCCACATATTTCGCCAGACCTTATGGATCTCATTATCGGCAAGCTTCCAATGTTCAAGGTTATGCAGCTGCGGACACTGAATAGATATTACAAGAACACTATTTTTCGGTCAACATTTATCAAGTCTCGTCCAAGCTCAATATCAGAGGGTAGGTTCAGTCCAGTTGTCTTCACCACAGATCTCTCAGGAGACTTGCACTGGCTCGGGTTTGACGGCAGTGCGTGGGTGAAACTTCCTTCATTGAACTTCTCACCCAAACATTTTCCATCTCCCGACGCCGACCTCTTCAAGGACTATCTTGTGGCATGCCATAGAGGCCTCTTGTGCATTAACGTAGGCAAAGCACCAGACTTCGAAAAAATTATTGTCTGCAATCCTCTCACACAGCAGGTTTGGCCAATACCTCTGCAATTGCTTTGATTTTTTGATCTCTAGCTCTTGAAAGTAAATCGACGTGACTAGCTGCAATTGTGCAAATTTTGTTTTGTGACACTGTTCATTGCATACTGCACAGCCACGACGGTAACCTTCTTCACTTTTGTAAGGATACTGAAAACAAGGCAAGAGATTCTTGTTAATCATCCTTTTCGAGGTTTAGAATTCATGCTTATTCTTCAAGACTTTTCGTCACAGGTAAAGGTCCTTCCTGCGCTGAATTTCCGTCGACATCCTGTGCTGATGCACCTCCGGGTGGACGACACTGGACACTATACGGTTGTGGTGGCTGGAAGTGCGGCCATGGGAAATGAGGATCTGTCCTTCAAAACGGAACAGTATGATTCCAGAACTGGGAAATGGGAGTGTCCTGAGGATTCAGATTTATTTGGACTGCCCTTCTGTCTCAACGAATTCCAAAACGGAGCTTACTATAAAAGTGAGGTTTCTGGTAACGAGCTTCTGCTGTGTGTTGGTTTTATCGATTCACATGGAAGAGGAGTTCTGGTGTATGATCTGAAGAAGAAGAAATGGATTCCAGGCCCTCTCATTCCGCTAATGGACAATGGACACGGTTGCAACTTCGCGTCCATCCAGATTGTGGAACATGACGGATGTGTGTATGTGTTCAGCGAGCAGGAATGCAGGAACGAAGCGTATTTTTGCATTCACAAGCTGAACATCGATGCAGAATCCCCAAACAAGATGTGGGTCACCATGATGGTAGAGAAGAGGACCAGAGGACGAGGTTTGCTCGTGTATCCGGAGTTCACTTGTGTGCCATTCGATGACCACCAGTTGGCCATCTTTAACACCATTGAACACACCATAGAAACTATTGACTTCTCTAAATCCATGGGGACCGCACTCATCCGAAAAGGCACACTTCCAACCCTTCAGGGTAATCGCTTTCACAGCTTAAACCCCGTTGGTTTTGTGTACCGCCCAAGTTTCACAGAAATAGTCTGCCCTTCACGCTCTTGTGATGTGAACACGCAAAATTGCAGTGAATGCGAAAGACGGAAGGAAGAAAAATCTGGAGGAGAATGAGACACAACCTGAATCACATCTATGTTATTGCTGTATCCCTCCCCCTCCGGAAGTTTCTTCTCTCCCTATTCTGCTCTCTCTTCTGTTTGTGTGTGTGTGTGTCTGTCTGTATGACTGTTTTGTGGACCCTTTGTTGCATCCTTGCTGTCATGTCATGTCCCATCACCATAACAAGGGATAATATAACAATGTACCAATAAAACAAGCTTACTGCATTGTAATCTTCACAACGTCCCTAGAAGGTTTGTAGAACTTCTAATAGATGTTATTAGTAGATTACAGAAGTTGGCAATGGGGACGGATGGTTTTAGATAGACGGAAATACTTCAAAATATTACAACAAGAATCGAAACAAAGTATTTTTGTATACTAACACCATCTGTTCCTTAATAAATAAATATGTTGGAAGTTTGAAGTGTATTCATCCAACATAAAACTGTTTATAGGGGTAATAAGTGTAGGCTATTTTTGGATTTACTCTGTCTTCTCCTCTTTCTTGTTTATTTCCTCAAATATTATTATTATTATGCTTCTTCTTCTTTTTTCAAACATGTTTTTAATGCAGTATAGTTTGTTCCATAAGAAAGAAGGTAGTTTTTTCACAATCTGCGGTGTGAAAGGCTGTCCAAATCAACAAACAGCGAAGGAGGGCGAGGACAGTGAGAAAAGAACCCAGAGCGCCAGCTGGCAAAGGAAGGATAACGTCGTAATACGGTACCAATGACAGCCTGGCAGAGCGCGATTCGTTCGAGGCCCATGTTGATCTCATGTCTGCGTCTCCCATCCTCCTTTCACTTTCACTTTCTGCGTGCACTTTCTTTTTAACTTTTATTTCTCCCTCTTTGGTGGGCCCTCTCTTATTCATCCACCTCATCCATTTGTTCATGCATCCATGTGGTGATTCTCTTCAGAGAAACAGGACCTGGACTAGACTCCTGCTGGATGCACTGAATTCATTCTGACCTCTAAGAAATTAACTAATTAATTAATTAATTACTTTCAAATATATAATAATAAATTTATAAAACTATTATATTTTCAAAAAACTTAAATAAGATTGATGTGTAATCTTTAAGTGTATATATATATATATATATATATATTTTCAAAATTATACAATAATCATAATGTAGAATTTGAAATAATGATATACAAATAATTTTGTAAATCATCAAAATTTAAATATTATATCATCTGAAAATTTGAATATCTAACAAATGAAAATTGAAATCACATTGTATCAAATGATTGAAACATAAGAAAAATTGATTCAAATATCTTGAATAAAAATAAAAAAATATCAAAAAATAAATACTTGAATTTATGTTGCATCACACAAATGTGAAATTTTCAGATGATATAATATTTAAATTAGAAGAAAGATAAAGGTTGTTTTACCTTTCTTATATAATAGCACTAAGCGCATTTATATGTCTATTATCATAATGTCAACAATCAATTGTAAGATGGTAGACATATGTAGATGTCTCTATGTAAAGGTTTGGTCAAGTGATTTTAGAAAGCCTAGTTACAATTTAAAATGGTGTAGACTCAAATCTCTTAGTTGTCTCATGAATTATTATACTATTTAATTAGTGCATTATTATATATTTTAATTATTTAGCTTTGTCCATTATTTTTAAAATTTGTTTTAAAATTTAATATTCTTAATGATAAAAATTTATTTCATTCTACATTATTGTATGTAAAGGTATATATATATATATATATATATATACATTAAAAAGTAGAATTCAGCCTAAAGAGTTTTTTAACAATGCAAAAATCACCTGATTCTAAGTTACTATAGAAAATTTGTGATTTTTTAAAGTTAATAAAAAAATCCCAAAAATCACACATTTACATGAAAGAAATCAAGTCAAGGGTTGTTCCATATTACTTAAAAACAACCCAATAAAACTCTAAAATCAATCCTTAATCGAACATTTAGAAAAAAATCGTAGGCTGCCCAGCCACGGGTTGCCTTTCGCAGGCTGCCCCTGGATCAGGAACAGTATAGCATACCATGTTTTGAATTCCACGCCAATTAGTGTTTTTGCAATGCTGTGCCCATATGGTCCCGTGGAGGCCGCGGCACAGCCAATGCAGTGATTGCATTTAGGTGCTCGCTCGCACTACAGAGCTTGCGCGTCTGAGAGATGAGAAGCACGCTCTGGTGTTGCAACTCGGCTGCAACTCAGTTCACCTCCGGGCTGCTCATTCCGCTTTACCTAGCCAACCACTGCGCTTCACGAGAACAAACTACGGCGCTGCAGCATCGCCGATGGCTCGGGCAACAAGCAAGTATCCAAGCCCAGACGTGAGACTTGCGAGCACGTGTGACTGCAAAAGCAATCGGAGATGAGGAGCGAATTCGAAGAGGGTGCGATTGTCGAAGGAGGGGATCGTAGTGAAGCTGGTCACACTTGTTAGTTAGTTTGGGGTGTTGGGAGGATGACCAGGAGGGCTTCAGGGAGAGAGTGGCTTAGGGCCTGTTGGTAAAGTGTAGCCTCCGATACAAGACAAGACAAGCTTCACATTCACGGGCACAGAGATGGGCGGGTTCATCGTCACAATGTGGCCTCCTGTTTTGGCTTTTCAAACCTCGACCAGATTGTCTCATGTATTACTGACACACGAGCAGGAAGTAATTTCATGCAATCACACACAAATTCTAATAAGATCAAGTACAACCAAGATCACCGTTTTACTTCAGTTACATATATTATTGTATAAACACATAATTAAAACTAATCGTTACCAATACACAATAAAAACATTGTACCCACTTTATTTCACAATTGTTTTACAACTTTTCCTTAACATTTCAATCTGTCTCATATTTATATACATACCCAGATACATATACATTTATACAAGTACAGAAGCTTGAATCAAAACCATATTTAATTTGTATAATGTCACCATATATCGTCATCTACTGTAACATTTTATTTTATTTTATTTATTTATTTCCAAACTAGCAATACGCCTGTAAGTTAATTTAAATTGATTAAATTAGTTTGAATCAGTATCAGATATCTTATGAAATTTTAAAAAATATATAAAAACATAAAATGAGATAATGCTGGTACTCTACAAAAGAAATAAAAGATTCAAAATATTGTATATCTTAATTGTTTTGGCACTTCATTGAAGCAGCTTTATATATTTCTACTATTGTATGATGTAATTTTAAAATAACAAGGATGATTTATGAAGTAAACTTAGATTGGGAAGATTCAGATATACAATATTAAACATGTATTTTTAATGAATTTAGAATAAATACATAAATCTTACTTGATTAACAAAAAGTTCCATCTTAAAAGAAAGCCAACCAAAGAGTTAATAAATAAATAAATACATTTCAAGATTATACATAAAATAAGTTGTTCAAACCATTAATAAAGTACAACTAATGCAATTGATTCTAGTATGTAATTCTTTTCTAAGAAACTAATTTTTTTAAAGAAAATTCTTTATTTTAATTATCTTTTCAACAACAAGGGTTAGCTTGTGTGCATAGTTTTTATGTATGAGTTCTAAAGCAATAATTTTTAAAAATTGGGTTTGAATATCATTGTACCTGTGGATATGATTGTCTCTCATCTTGTACAAACAATTGATTTCTTAATCAATCTTGTCTTGGATTTCAAAGTCATTTTCTTCATTTTTTCCATTACAAATTTTAAAAATACTTATATATATAATTAGAAGAAAGATAAAGGTTGTTTTACCTTTTTGTAATTAGAAGAAAGATAAAGGTTGTTTTACCTTTCTTGTTGACTTTTGAGGTAGAATGGACCTTGTGAGGGATAAGAAAGAAGAGCATGGGGTGAATATGGGGTTGCTTGCTTCTCACCGCTTGATTGGTGGAAAGAGAGATAGTTAGATGGAGGGGCCGATACCCATATTCTACAAGTAGAAATCTCTCTGGGGCCGCGTCAAGTTCTGACGAGGTCCAGTGACTACCCATACTTTGTCGCTGGTTTTGAGAGCTCCTAGGACCAGTGTTGTGCAATAAGAATTCCTCCTGCCTCATTCAGAGAATTGGGAGTGCATTTGTCTGTTCGTTCCTTCGTTCCTTCGTTCCTTCGTTTGTGTTTTTACGTTGTGTTGGGAGAGATGGGGAATAAGGTAGACAAGTTAGCGGGAGTGCAGGAGCTCTCAGTATATGAGATTAATGAGCGAGATAGAGGAAGCCCTATGTTCCTGCCATTCGGTGGCAAGAAGGACGAAAATGGCGCTCATGCCAACAGTCTCGGCGACCTTGTGCCCTTCAGCAATAAGGTAAAGTTGCTGCCACTCTTACATAGTCGATCCCTCGCGACTCGCAGTCCACGTTTCAATGGCTCCTTCGACCGCCGAATATTGATTCCTTATACCCCGTAGGACAGGCCATGGCAAGTTGTTGCGGCACTGGTTGAATCTGTCAGTCTAGCACTCATCTTAAATCCCTAGTCTGGTCTTTCGAATACCGCAGGTGTATGATGGATCGTTGCAGAGGCGGTTGGGAATAACGGCGGGCATTTGCTCGATAATATCGCACAACGCCGAGAAGAAAGGTGACCGCTATGAGGCACAGTACAGTTTCTACTTCGGTGACTACGGCCACATATCCGTGCAAGGGCCATACATTACCTACGAGGACACGGAACTGGCCGTCACGGGAGGCACAGGTATCTTCGCTGGGTGTCACGGCGTGGTCAAGCTCCATCAAATCATCTTTCCGTTCAAGCTCTTCTATACGTTCTACTTGCAGGGGATTAAAAAGCTCCCGAAAGCGCTTTGTGCTCCGGTTGTGCCTCCATCGCCGTCTGCGGAGCCGTCGGAGCAGGCCAAGGAATGTCATCCTAGCTCGGTAGCACCCAACTTCACAAATTAGGAGCTTTTAGATGTTACCTGTTCGCGGATCAATTAATAAATGTAACGTTTCTACTCGGAAGTTTGGCTCATTGTGTTGGTTTCTGTGCACAGTGCTCAATGCTTTGGAGATTATGAATTCTTTCCTTCATGATCTCATTCGTTGCCTTGATTGATCAATACCAGATTTAAATTGAATCGGATTGTGAGTTTTGTTAGTGTGAGCACTTGGCTGGATGTACTTTCGATTCTTCACACCCAGGACAGTTCACGTACGATCACCGAAGCAAAGACGTCTCATTCTTGCAAGACAAAAGACGATACTTGTCAGTTACTATGACAGCGTCTTCTCTCCACATGTTAGCAGTCAGTAAATACAAGTAGGTCTGAGCACAGGACAAGTTAGCCTGGAACATCAGATAAAATACTGCCTTACAATCACATGAGTGTCAATTATCTCATTTTGGGGCACCCAGTTTCCAGGGGCAGTTCATTGACATGGTTTAGAGCATCCCCACCGGCTCTTTCAAAGACCCGAACCAAAATTATGGCGTGGCACATCCCGCACACTGCACAAAGGGACACCGCTCACCAGATTTACGCTTGAGCTAAGCAGATTTGGCATGATGAGGGAAGCCTCGCCAGATTCCATTCTCCAATCGTCAATCTTGTCTACCCCTTAATAAATCATTAAAAAGATGAACCTGCGTGTTGAACCCGCCAAGTGGCATGCAGTTTTGCATCCAAGTTCGATTACCGTGTGAAACGGTGGGGCCAGCGACCGGGATAAGATTAGGTTCGGTTGTGGACCTGAATACCCTGAGCCCAATGCCGACCCCATTTACAGGGGCACGGGCGGGAATGCTCGAAGGCGAAGGGCTGTGTATTGATCCCCCAGCATAGACCCACCGGCTTGTCGAAGTAGGCTTGTCACGAAGATGTTGTCCCCCATCATGGAAACGAGGCGTGCCTATTCAAGAGCCCCTTGGTAGGTATGGTGTGGCGAACGAGCGTTGGAGAAAACAAATTGATATCGTCATCTGTGCGAAGTTCGGCAAAATCTCAGTGGGTGATCAAGCTAAGCGCAAAGAACGCTACCACTCAATCTAAATAAAAAGCCCTTGCCTGACTTCTTCTGCCGTAAGATTGAAACTTTTACACGCCAACTTCGACCATCCCCAGAAGAACACCAAATCCCGGCCATCCATTACAATCCCCCGGTTCTTACCCATGTCCTGCTGCTGGCGTGCAGAATGCCGCTCAAACTCCCGAGCTCTACCAAAGGTTGGCAAATGCGTGGCAAGCTAACCCCTCTATTAAATCTTGATATGTTTTACAATGGATTATTATTTTTTACAGACTATAAGCATGCTTGATTCGACCTTTTGATGAATTTTTAGTGATTTATTTAGTTTCAGCTTGTTGTATAACTTGTATTCCTCATATGCGGTTGTATTTTGAGGTATACTTGAATACATACATACTTTTCTTATACCTTTTATACAAGTATATATACTTGTATTTATACAAGTATTCTACAAGTATTCTACAAGTATTCTACAAGTATTATATATAATATTTATACAAGTATTTGTACAAGTATTATACCAAGGATTATATATTATTTTATATAAGTATTTATATAAGTATTATATAAGTATTTATACAACTATTATTGAAGTGTTTATACTTTATATTTATACAAGATTTGTACAAGTATAATACAATTGAAACATCAAATATCGCTAAAAGATAACATACTTGCATCTACTTCCTCCTACCCTCAAGTACCTAAAAAGAAAAGTACTAGGAACCCAAGGCAAATTCTCTCACCCAACAAATGCCAATATGACTATATTGAAAGATTTTAATAAATAACTAATCGTGGTTTAACTACAAAATTTTGTTTTAATAAAGAATAATATTTTTGTGATCGTTTTATCTCAATTGAAGTCTTTTTGCCAAAGGCACAAATCAAAAAATTTAAATTGATTCAAAGAGTTGTATACTAAAGCTTTGAATGATCATTATACGATATCTAGAGATTATTCATAGGCTAATGGATTGCAAAAGAGAGTAGTTCAAACAATCAAGTGTGGATTGTGTAAATACAAGTTGTTAGCATGTAACCATAGAAATAATAATTCAAAGTTGTCTAAAATAGCTATAGGTTATTGCTTTAGTCAAAAACATCTCTTACATCTTTTAGTCCTTACTAGCTAGTATACAGCAGTGAGTCCATGTTATTATTGGCGGTGAAAGAGAAGTTGGACTTAGATGTTGATTTGGATGATGCAAGAGTCTGGACTAAAATATTACAAAATAAAGCTAGATATTTTTAAAAGGCTATGCCAATTGCTATAAAAAAAACTTGACAATAGTACAACACAAAGATATTTTAATATATACACAAATTAAAAATAAAATTTATAAACTTCATCTTTGATAGTTTAAAGTTAGCAATTAAATGTATTTGTAATATGAAGTACCAACAACTTTGGATATATAAGTAGAAAGGACCATCTTGAGGATTAAGGCAATCTTACCTAGTAGAGTCTTTTTTTAATAAAGCAAGGATGGACAAAAATATAAAGACAATATAAAAAATTGTGCTCTTTGTTATTTATCTATTAAAAGAATGATATATCTAAAATTAATAGTTATTCTAATTGAGCTAGATATTTTGTATGTGGCAAAAGCTCAAGTATAGCCACTATATTATTATGTGATTTTTATCAATAAGATTGGCATATAACATGTCTTTTATTGCCATTAGCCAATCTTCTTAAGGGACATTCGGTTTGTCTATGATATAAGCACTAATAAGTTTCATACCTTTGAATATGTGAAGGTACTTATCTTGCTTGTAGATAAAGGGCATATTTACTATTTTGGTATTTTGGATAGAAATATGAATGATGGAATTCAATTTTGAAGCTTGTCTAGAAATTAATTGGGGGAAACTACAATAGAAGCTATTAAGGATGGAGCTGAATTACACCCAATTTATCTCTTTAGTGATGATGTGGTTGAAGCCTTTAATAGATTGGAAGCCTAGCTAATGGACCTCTTCTACAACATATCTTATGTATAATAGATTAGGGAACATTGTCCAAGTCTCTAACAATTTTTTTTTTTAATTTTTTAATTTTTTAATTTTTAATTTTTTTTTTTGCTAGTTGAACTGTGAGGGCACAATGTTCAACTAGGAGGGCAATTCTGTGGCTATGCACTATTGTCTTGCTTAATGTGGATTTTTCATGTGATTACACATAATTAATATTTATTTTAGACCAATAATAAATTATATTAGTAGCATGTAGTGATATGATAGCTATCATATTATTTTATGACATGGTAGTTAAGTATTTTCTTTTAACCTAGAATAGATTGGTTCTAGCAATAGTAAAGTCTTAAAGGTTGATATAAGCTAAATAGAATTGGGCTATTAATATCTTACTTAGAAGAAGTGTGAAAGAAGATATTTTGGAACTGATTTGATAGAGCAAATCCTTAGTTGCTCTTCTTCCCTTCTATTCTTTTTAAATCTTGTATGTAGAGTGAGTTGGTAGAATATAGGAGATAAAGCCTTGTTTATAGGTTTTTTTATTATTGATTTTATTTGTGATGTAAAAGTAGTCCTATCGAGACATAATAGAAGCTTAAGTGTAAAGCTTATTATTGTATAGCTATGCGCTATTGTCTTGCTTAATATAGATTTTTCATGTGGCTACATATGATTGGTATTTATTTTAGATCAACAATAAATTCTATTAATGACATGTAGTAATACAATAATATATATTATTTAAAGTGTATTTATGGTGTTGATAGAATCTTATTTTTTAAATGATATTATTGCAAATTCAATTTTTTTCACTTCATATCATATCTCACAATATTTTTTTATTTAAGAGAGTCAAAAATAAATAAATTTTAAAGGTATAATTTGACTTTAAAATTAAAAACTTTAAAATTAAAAATTTCTACATATATGTTTGAACTTTAAACTATAATAATAAGTCACTTTTAAGAAGAGAATAAATTGTATTAGAATATTTTTTGATGTTTTACTTGTTTAAACAATGAATTTTTTTTAGTGTGAATTTATAAAATTCTTAGAATAAAAGCATAGTAAGTAGATGTAAATTGGTCATGACCTAGTGTTTCAAGGTGAACAAGACCTATGAACAATATCAAGCAATTGAAGCAATGGTTTATTTTTAGGTAGATGCTTTGAATTGCAATTAGAATTATATAGCATGATAATAATGTTTTGCTAAGTTGTCAAAATAACAGTTTGGATAGATGTAATGTAGAGATGTTTTTTAGGTGTTTGGGACATGAGAAATACTTTGAAGATAAGGGATTTATTTGGATTTGACTTTATTTATTTATTCATTTATTTATGTTGCCATCTACATACTTATTTGGTAAGAAAACCATCCATGATAATGTTTAGTAATACATTCTAACCAAAACAGTTATAGTATTTTTTTTCTCAGGTTTTCCCTAAGAACAAAGTGAAGTTAATATGAAATTTTACCACATACAAAAAATAATCAAACAAAGAATTAGAAAGGCTGAAGTAGTGCAGATTGTCAGCAGTGGGGTTCGAACCCACGCCCCCTTACGAAGACCAGAACTTGAGTCTGGCGCCTTAGACCACTCGGCCATGCTGACTTATCTATGGTAGATGACCCTGCCCTTATCAAGTACCATAAATATATGTGTAATTGAACTCTACGAGGCTACGAAAAACCCACACAGACAGATTGATGCCCTGACGCAAACACCAACGACTGGCGCGTCGGGGGAAGGCGAATGTGCGGAATGGGCAGGGCTCATTCATCCCATCCCAAGCCCAGGCTCCAAAGCGAACTTGGGAGCTGAGGAGAAGGGGGGCATTAT
>JAWRVF010001613.1:0-55812 GCA_036785485.1 Physcomitrellopsis africana | reverse complement strand
TTAGGACAAAGACGGAGTCTAAGTTGGCAGTGGAGTGGAAGTTAGCGGAGAAATTGGGCAAATGATAAAGATCGCATTCAAAGAATCATGAATGGCCAAAAGCAAGAATTAATAGAAAATCGCAGGATGTGGGATTTGGAACGGGATGCGTTGAAGTGTCAATTGCAGGCAGAGCGTGAGAAAGCAGCAAAATTGGAACAGAAAAATGTAGAATTGGGTGACCAATACAGAATTAGAATGGATAAGCTGCAGGCAGAAATTCGTGCCTTGAACGGTGAAGTGGAAAAATTGGAGGGCGACTTGGCCAATGCCATTCGGCCACAAGTATCTATTCCACTAGTTTCGAGTACTAGTGAGGTGGAAGAGAAGATGAAGCAACAAGGGCGCTAATTAGAGGCGAAAGATGCTAGGATTTTACAATTGGAGGCTCAAGTTCGGGAATTGGGAGCGGATAATGAAGATTTAACAGTACAGTTGAAGAGTAACTATGTCGATTTATCGGAGGAGGATGAGGACATGCCATTAGGGCCAGACGTAGAAGGACCTCGTACGAATCCAAGAGCATCCCAATCTCAAAAGCCAACTTCATAACAAATATTTTTATCAATTCTTTGTTTGCGAGGGTGCTGTACAATTAGGAGTGGGGCTATGTAGAATGGGTAGGAATTTTAGAATTTACAATATATAATTTGTAGGATTAAGAATAGACAGGAAGCTGATGAATGGCTAGTTTAGAAGGCAGTATGGATGAGAAAGTTAAGAAAAGTAATTATCATCGGTTGTGAAGTAATTAACATAGACGGGGCAAGTATAAATTGATTCGGTACGGGGGAGTCGGGGCCAAATTGTGATAGTCCTAAGTCGGAGTAAGCTTGGTGCTACCTCTCTCTCTTTTCTTTTGTTAAATTGTAGTAGAGGATCCGGATTCTATTCCCAAGGATTATACCATATCAATGATGAAGTACAATAATAAAACAAAAAATTTATATATATGTAGATGAATAAGAAATTATGATTGTTTGTTATGTAAAGTTCTTTGCAGTGAATTGGAGGTTGAAGACTGGTTATGTCAATGAAGTTCAATTGTGGATGTGAGTGTCATGCCATATTGACTGTGAGAGTTGAGCGGTGGAGAATATTGGAGTAACAATTTGTTTTGAGAGACGTTGTAGGTGAAGAATTATTTGCAGTGATTAGAGAAAGAAGTGGGTGTACGCAGTCTGTGGAAATGGTGTAACATTTGTCAATTATTGTTATGAATTTGGAAAAAGATAAAAGATTACAGTAGGAGTATTGGTGGAGGATTGTGTCACAAAGTATCTTTAGTTGCGGAATAGCAGAACCAGTAGAGTGGATGGCAGTATTTGAGAGAAAAGCGTGTTCGTGTGCATTGGACTCTAATGTTCAGTATGTACTTAGTTATGTGACCCTAATAGTTTAATTCAATGCGGATAATCTCTCCCTGTGTTCGAATCCCCCTTTACAAATTTACTCTGGGCAGTATTGGTAGAATAAGTGAGACGAACAAGAACAACAATAAGTTATTGAGAAAAGGGAAGAGATTTTCTTGGGAACAAGAGCAAGATGAAGCCATGAAAGAATTAAAGGTGGTTTTAAAATTACCACCAATATTGAGGCAAGTAGATTATCAATACGGGAGATCAGTGATTGTGATTGTGGATACAAGCCCGATAGCCATTGGATGGGTTGTTGGACAAGATGATTATGAGGATAATAGATTTGCTATCAAGTTTGGAGCTAGAGTTCTTATTGAGAAGCAAAGAGCTTATCCTCAAATTAAAAGAGAACTCTGGGTGCTTTAATTGCACTAAAGACAGAAAAAAATTATTTAATTGGAATAGATATGGTTCTGAAGACAAATTGTTTATATGTATTAGATATGATTTCATACTGTTCGACTCTTGATATCGCTATGTTGAGATGGATAGTATATATCAAATCTATGAATCCTACCTTAATATATATTTTTGGAAAGAAGAATTACGTTGCAAATATGTTATCTAGAGCAAGATATTCCTATGAAAAAAAAATGCTTGCTTATGACAAGGATAAAAGGATCGAAATGGATTATATATGCATTATGGGAATAGAAACCCCTACTGGTGAAATCTTATCTTTTAATATAGATTTGTATGAAGGCAAATTAAAGAACATTGGTTTATACTTGAGTACTTTAAAAAAGGAAGAAGGTTGGATTGGAAAATATTTTAAAGAAATTAGATACTAAGCTTACGGATATATTTTGAAGGAAAGACTCTTGTGGAAGAGATCCAAAAGAATGGATGGAATTCTTTTGAAGGTTGTTGATGATGTTGACACTAGGTATCAAGTTTTAAGAGTTTCATGATACATTATGGGCTGGGCACAAGGGAGTATGGGCTACCTTCACTAAAATTAAAGAAAGATATTGGTGGAAAGGTATGTACAAAGATGTGGAAGAATTTATAAATTCATGTATAGAGTGTCAATTGCAATCAAAGATTAGACACAGAGATGGTTTGTGCCCTACTTATCCATCTAGTATAGACTTTCAATGGATGTTAGACTTAGTTGTTATGCCAACTGGCATATAGGATATAAAGTATTTAGTTTTGGCATGTGAAGAATTGTCAAATTATGTAGAGGAAAGAGCTTTAAGAAGTAAATCCACAGAATAAGTCTGTAAATTTGTTTTGAAAGATATAATGTGCCATTATGAGAATATTGGAAGAATGAAGGCAGACAAGGGTGAATTAGATAGAGTAGGAGCTCATGAGTTCTTTAAAAGGTACGGAGTCCAATTGAAGCTGACTACAACCTATAATCCAGAAGCTAATGGAAAAATTGAGAAAGAACATCCTCCAATTATTCAGGCTTTGATCAAGGTATATAGAAGTAAAGTTACACTTTGGCCTAAATTGATGCCGTTTGCTTTATGGACAGATAGGACTACACATAGTTCTGTTACAGGCTATATGCCAATAGAATTGATGATGGGATAGAAACCTATGATGCCAACCGAGGAGAGTGTTCCTAGTTAGATGTTCTTGGCCTAGGAAGATAACATTGATAAGGAAAGGTTATTAGAGCTTCAAATCAGGCAATTAGAGAGGTTAATAAGAAGATCAATAAAAGGCTATTGAGAAATTAAAGGATACAAGGTTACAAAATAAGATCAGGTTTGACAAAACACACAGATTAAGACCAAATCCTATTCAAACTGGTGATTGGATATTTGTATTTGATAATACATTAAATTATCAACATAGTACCTTAAGAAAGTTTTCCAGAAGATGATTTGGATCATATGTGGTAACTGAGGTATTTGATAATGCAATCTATTCTTTGAAAGAATTAGATGAGATACCATTGAGGTCTAGAATTGCTGGAAAATGGATTAAACTATTCAAGAAAAGAGATGGAAAAATTTATACTAAAGATATCCAACAGTTAGAAGCTTAGAAATTAGATCAAGAATTACTACTAGAGAAACATTGGAAAGAAGAAGAATCGGAAGCAAATGAGAATGAAGAGGAATAGGGTGGCGCATAACGGAAGATGCACAGATTTAGGGGGGTGGATGTCATAATGTTCTTATGGCAAGTAATGCAAAATCAAATAAGTATGTTTTAAAATTATAATAAAAATAGGATTAATTTAGAGCTAATTCTAAAATTATAATGTAAAGAAGGATAAATTAGAGTTGGTTCCAAAATTGTAATGTGAATAGGAAATCTCAAGATTCCACAATTTCAAATAGGAAATCTTAGGATTCTAAGGTATCAAATAGAAAATCTCAAGATTTCAAGGTATCAAATATGAAATTTCAAAATTTTAAGGTATCAAATAGAAAATCTCAAGATTTTAGAATATCAAATAGAAAATCTTAAATTTTCAAGTTATCAATCAAAGAATCTTAGTGTTATGGGATACCTAAGATCCAAGTATCAATCCGATATCAAGCGAGTATTAGACAAGTATTAGCATATATTGCGTATTGTTTGAATATTGGCTAAATTATCAATTTAAATCCTTTTAGTATTAAAAATAAATACTTTTCTTCTCTCATCTTTTGTTTGGAACTTGAATGGGATTCATTTTGCTCAAAAAGAATCTCTAAGGAAATTTCAAGATATACAAGGAATCTATGGGAGAATTTTAGAGTCAAAAGGGAATTTGAATTGGAAATCTATGAAGGAATCTCAAGATACACAGGGAGCTTGAATTATAAATTTACAAGGAGTTTGAATTAAAAATTTACAGGAAATTTGTGAGAGAATTTCAGAATCAAAAAAAGAATTTTGAATTGAAAACTTACAAAGAATTTATGAAAGAGTCTCATAATACTAAAAGGGCTAGATTTGGAAATCTGCAAGGGAATTTCAAGGTTTATAGAAAATCTGAATTGAGAGTTTACAGGGAGTCTAAATTAAAAATTTTATAGGGAGTTTGAATTGAGAATTTACAAGGAGTATGAATTGGGAGTTTTACAACGAGTTTGAATTAAGAATTTATAGGGAGTTTGAATTAAGAATTTATAGGGAGTTTGAATTAAAAATTTATAGGGAGTATGAATTGGAAATTTATAAAAAATCTTTGAAAGAATCTTCAAAGCAGTAAAAAGGTTTGATCAAAGAATCATTGAGGAAACAAAGGGATTGATAAACAAGATATTTTAAAGAAGTCCATTTAGGATACAAATAGAGATACTTCACTTGTTCTTTTTTTGTTTATTTTATATGCAGCCAAGATCCCAGCAATTTCTTAAAGAAGGTTCTCTCCTTCATGACGATAATTGAAAATCCAATCTATTTGACGGTTATACTTTTCTAGCCATGATAAACCTAAAATGATTGGATTAGAGGCAGATTTAATTATATTAAAGACTACACAATCATTATAACTATCTATTGTTATATTTATAAGAAAGATTTTATGAGTAACATTTTCAAAAGATAACGAGTGACCATCTATGACTTCTTTGATTCTTTGGTTCTTTGATGCTTGAATGATGTTCAAACGTAGATAAAGTGATATGGCTTGAAGCAGCTTGAATCATCTTTATATCTTTGCTTCCTACTAATCTTGTTGCTCTTTATGATAGTATATTGAGTCGATGCATTGTAAGTATTAATTCTCTCATTTGCTCTTGTATTTATCCCATTGCATTCTTCATTCTAGCAAGCTTTGCTATGACAGAACAATAGAAAAGAAAAAAATATCTATTCTCAGTATAAAATAAAACATTCAAAAATAAAAGAAAAAAATTCTAGGAACAATATCAGTTTAAAAGTGGATAATCCACAACTTCTAAAATACTTATGTCTTATCAAGAAAAAAGGATAACCTACTCTTAATTAAGAAGAGACAAAGCTCTGATACTGTAACTTCACTCTTGTCAATCTATTAAGGACACAAATTAAAACAGATGCATAAGTTAATAAAAATTATGTCAAAGAAAAATAACAAGATAGAAATAAAGAAGTATGTATATTCAAGAAGAAACTGAAATGACTATTGTCAAAGACTAGAAAATACATGAGACTCTTAAACTAGACTAGAAGCAAAAAAGAAATTGATAAGAGTATAGAAGGCTTCACACTTGTCTCTATTTATACTATCTATTTAAAAGCTATGTCGTGGTATTCTATAGAATCTCCTACACATGTCTAATTTGCAAGACACATGTCAAACTTTTAAGATAAGTTTTTCATATGTGTGCCACATATCTGGCTTGTTTTACAAGCTATCAATTTGTGCAACACATGGCTAGCTTATTCCACAAGCTACCAATATGTACGATACGTGGCTAGCTTGTTGACCAAGTTTCTAATCTATCAATTACCTATAGACATGTATAAAGGTGATTCCACATCTATGAAGCTTCTAAGAAACTTTTTTTTAAGATATTATCAAATTAATTTATTTTACTTACTTCTATTAATTTGAATTAATTAGATAGTTATTGGAATATATCTTTTGTCCATGACTTTATGTAAGACAACTTAACAAATCCATTATTTGAATTAGAAGAAGATAATTTATATTCTCTAAAATATAATAAAAATTTCTACAAAGAGGGGTGATCCTTTTTCTTTAAGAATAAAATTAAGATTAAAAAGTAAAGATTATTAGTTTTAAAGATGGATAGATTACAATCTTCAAACATAAAAAGTAAAAGTGGGATAATTCACTCACTTTTAAAATACAAAATAAGAATAATGAATTAGCACTCTTATCAAATTGTTAACAACATGAAATACAAACAATTAAAGTATTAAAATATTGTTATATTACTTGAAAGGAATAAAGAATTAGTCAAAGATGATATAATATTAAATTAAAATAGCTTTTATCAAAGATAAAAAGAATAGTCACTCTTGAAAGAAGACTAAGAATAAGAAAGGTGTTGATAATAGTGAAGAAGGCTTCACTCTTATTTTTATGTATACTATCTATCTAAGAGCTATGTAGCAATGTTCTATAGAATTTTTAATATATGTCTAATTTGCAAGACACGTGTCAAACTTATCAAATAAGTTTTTTATATGTGCACCACATAATTAACTTGTTCTACAAGCTATCAACATTTGCAATATTTTATTAACATATTGGCTAAGTTTTTAACTTATTAATCACCTGTACATATGAATAAAGATGAAACTACATCTATGAAGCTTTTAGAAAGCTTTTCTATAAGATATTATCAAATTAATCTACTTTTATTTACTTCTATGTATCCATGTTACTTAAATAATTATTAGAATAAATCTGATATGTGTGATACAATTCTACAAATAAATAATTTTTATCATTAAAAATAATAATATATTTAAAAATAATTATTTTTATTTTTATATATAATAATTATTATTTATTTATTTTATTATACTAATGATAAAATTTAAGATAATTTCTATTGATGTTGGTTTATAATAGAGAGCTAAAAAAATCCTTCAATTGCATAGAATTATTAAGATAAACAACACAAATGGTAGATAAATCCAGCCATTGTATGTTAAGTTTGTTCAAAATTCAATTATCACAATTGTTATAAAAAATAATAATGTCTCTTAATTGAAAACTTTTAGAATTAATTTATTATTGTAATATGTCTTGTGCTAATTGTGAATATTATAAATATGAAACAAGGCCTTAAGATGTCATTCATCTAATTATTCTAATGATAATAGATGATGCTACAAAAAAGCAATGTCATCTTGGCAAGCTTTGATAACAATACAAAGGCTAGGAATTTCAAACTCAATAGAGAAGATGACCATAAACAAGTTGGAATAGGATAATATTAAAAATAATTTTAAATATAGTCTAATAAGGTTAGAGAATACCAAATAACTTGATATTTTAATTTTTCAATTATCAAAAGTAATCTTTGTTAAAAATTTACACAAATTACCATTAATCTTTTCAGTTAATTTTTTAATACATTGATGATAGTAGATAGTCTTGTGATATTTAATTAAATATATTATTATAAGAGCTTTAATGATATTGTTCAAGAAATAAATTTTGTAACTATTGATGAATTCTAGCAAGCAACCATATCAAGTTATTAAATTTGCAAAAAAAATACACAACAATAGTAGCATTATCCAAATAAGCAGTTGTAGCTTTTATTTATTTAATAACATATTTGGTGGCCACTAAGATATATTATTTGCCACCTTAATAAGATAGTAGTGCAATAGAAATAATAAATTCAATGCCTCATTTTTTAAAAGGTTGTTGTATAAATATAAGAACTAAAGGCATAGTTGTTGAAATTATAGGCTTTCTTATATATTGGAAAATATAGAGTTGAACATATTTGAATAAACTTGGCAACTAATAGCATGTGTTGAATATCTTATATGCAATAAGTTGGTAGTCAAATGACAACTACAACTATCAATGTGACATCCTTATAAAATAGCATCCACCTTTGCAATACACATTCAACAACATAGGATGCCATTACAATTATATTTGAATATTATAATATCAATTAATATACAAGATTGAAAATACATAATTAAATAACATTTTTTTTTTTTTTTTTTTTTTTACTATAAATGATAAAATATTTATTCACAACAATAATAAAGAGAGGTAGAAGAATTACCAATGATTGAGAATAGACTTGAAATGCTCACTCAAAAAGTCCACGTAAAAGGTCAATCACCATTAACTAATTCCACATTCATCCATACAATTAGAAGCACCACCTCTCAACAAATGCACTAAAATGTAAAGGTAAATTTTATCTCTCAATCCAAATTATACAATGGCCACAATTAAAAGTTACTTATAATTAGTGGTATGAAATAAAAGAAGCAAATAATAAGAACAAAAGAAGAACAAATACTATATAAGTGAAAAATGTGCAATTAAGCAATTGCACACTATTAAATTAGTCATAGTCTCTTCACTAGATTTTTATCCAATAAAAAATAAAAATAAAAAATAAAAATTATATTTTTAAATATATAATTTTTTAAATCTTTCCAATGATGTAAAAAATACATAAATCCAAGTTACTATGAATAAGTTATGATAGTTCAAAGATAGAAGGTAAATGATAGAAAAATTAAATAAGTAATTTTTACCTTAAGAATAATTTGCTTAAGAAATCAAGAATTTGAACCTCACTAAGGCTCAAAAATAATATAAAAGGATTTTTTAGAGAGGTCTTAAGGCCTTAGTCTTATATTCTTACTTATATCCAAGGTGCCACAACCTATATGGGACTTATATACCTCCTTTCTTATAAGGACTATAATAACTGTTGGACCTCCTATTATTTATTAGTAGAACTCATTTTTTTATATTTTTCATTTCACCATAGTGTTAAAAAATAATCAATTAGCCAAAGAACCTTACATGGCCTTTAAATCTTGCTCCATCTCTTTATAATGGCTCCTTAGATAGTAAAATTCATTTTTACCAAAATCTTCAAAATTGTTTAAAAAATTCCTAAAATATTCTAAATAAATTCTTAAAATTAATATAATATTTCTAAGATGATAATATCACTTTAAGACTATTTTATTCTGTCTTAGTAATTTTTTTTATAATAATAGAATCAATTTAAATCAACTAAAAATCTTATTTTTTATCTAAATAATTAAAAAGATATGAGATTTTCTTTTTATGTCTCTTCTACCTATTAAGTAACATTTATATATTTCTAATAAGTGGTACTTGGAGATAGAAGGCCAATGTAAATAATAATCTCAATAGTTAAATACTAATTCTTACAATTAAGAGAAAATATTAAATCAATTAAGATAATTACTTCCAAGACTTATTAAAACTCCATTTATTCTCTATTAATATTATCTTTTTTATCTAGCACCTTCTAAATACATCTTCACTTTGAAATTATAATGTTGGTATTCTAAATGCATTCTTTTATCCTAAAACAATTAATGAGTCAGTTTGATGAATCACAGTTTGCTTTTAAAAACTTAGGATTTTTTTAGCAAATTAGTTAATCAAGTGCAAGATTCTAAAAGTTATTTATTTATTTTATAATATCACAAATTCTATTTCCAAATATAAATCCTTAATTTTAAAATAAATATAAACTACAATTTTAATTCAATTTTTAATTTTTTTATAACTTTACTTCTATATATTATATACATTCATGCTTTTGATCATAATTAGAAAAGACTTATATGGTTAGATATTGCTCCTAATGGTTTCAACCATGATTATACTTAGTACTAAAATATATTATCTTCACTTTGCTCAATTGAAGGCTATGAAAGTTGTACTAGTTTGCTTGAAGCTTGTATGACAAGTGAATCTTTTGAATCTTATTTTGCTAAATCTTTCAAGACTTGAAGGTTTGACATGGTAACTTTCTTGCTTCTACAACTCTATTCTATCTTGGAACAAATGACTATATATTGATGAAGGCTTTAATTTAATTCTTTCCCTCTTATGAGTATTCCTTGAATCCAATCTTCACTAAGAAATTATCATCAAATATATTTGGATTTGTGAAAACAAAGTTGATGAAATGTTTTTATCTTTTGAAATACATTGATGAGATTTTTGGTCAATTCTTGTGAGTGGCCATTAATATAGCCATGCCAATGAATAAGATATTCTAATTTGTCTCATCTTTGTTATAATTCCAACATCTTTTCAATTTTATATTCTTTATGATTTATAATTTTAATATTAGGCAAAAATTGATATATTCTTTTCGGAATATGCGGCTCTTTATAAGACTCTAAAAGAGAGATATAGAAAATTGGATGTATTTTTATAGAAGATAGTAGTTCCAATCAATATGCCACTAGATTAATTTGCTTCTAGATGGAAAATGGTCCTAACCTCTTATAGTCCAACTTATCAGATGGTTGCTTGGTCTTGATATTCCGTTGAAGAAGCCAAATTTTATTTCCAATATAATAAGTAGATAGTTGATTCTTGAATTTATTTATAGATGCTTTGTAAGCATCTTGAGCTATTTACAACTAAAGCTTCAAGGTTATTTGGTATTATAATAGATACTTTGAAAATCCTTTATTTTCTAGATTATTGATTTTTGGTATACTCTATAGATCTATTAGGGATGCAAGATATTAGGTTAGCAAAGAACTAAGGAGAAGAATTCAAAACCAAAATAACTTCATAAAAACAGAATTAGATGGATAAGAACAAGAACTAGATCAAGAATAAGAAACTGGATTAATATCAAGAACAAGACAACACTCTAGATTACTCCAAGACTTGTATTGGCAAGATTGAGGTGCTCCTCAATCTTGCCTCTTATTTATACTATGAGGCCTTATGTCCTATTGGACCTTCTAAGAATATCTTAGAATATTTTAGAAGCCTGAGGAAGATTCTAGAAGACTCAAAAAAGTCTACAGGAGATCTTAGAAGGTTGAAGAAGATTTTAGAAGGTCCTAAGAATATTTTAGAATATTTTAGAAGTTTAAAGAAGATTTTGGAAGACTCTAAAAAGTCTATAGGAGGTCTTCAAAGATTAAGAATGATTTTAGAAGATTTTCAAAGACTAAAGAAGATTCTAAAAGATTTTAGAAAGCTATAGAAGATTCTAAAAGACTACAAAAAATTCTAGTAGTCGCTTAAAGTATATCCGTGATATCACCTTTCCTTCTAGCGACAAATTTCACGAGGAGCCAAAGCAATTTGATGATCAAATCACATACTTAAAAATTGTAGAATTTGTCAAAGTAAAGAAGCAACATATTTTGTCTTTTATTTGTTGATTATCGGTTCAATAGGACCCTTGAGATGGTGTCAATGATCTCCAAATATAACCTCTATTAGGCCAATATCCCATCTAAGAATTTTTTCTTCATTGCGACCTTTAAAACATCCTCCGAATATAATTTCTAGTCCACCCGGAGTCACCCTTCCAACTTCGAGGAGTATTACCAAAGCTCGGGCATTTGAATCGAGATTTTTGTGATGAGGTTGTATCTCCAAAGATTCCAAGCATAGCCTTACTTGACATTGGGATATTCCTTCTTCATCTTATCCATATTCTTTAAACCTAACAGATTGTGAAAGTTGTAATGATTCCCCAACCTCTTGTATGTCAAAAGAGTCTTCTAACTCTTGTTCCTATAATTTCCTTGAAATGCAAAGATTTAACATGATAATTAATAAGCTTCTAACAAGATCTATTCTATCCTAAGAAAATACAAGTGCAGGTCTTAGCGTGGTTTTTTTTTTTTTTATATTGGTCTTTTATTGTTGATAGGAAGCATCATTTAGAAGCCAAGAGATGTTACTATCTATGAAATCTTCAATAATCATTGAATCTAGGTTTTTTAGGATATTGTAGATGGAATTGGCAAACCTTCTTAGGTGCATTCTTAAGATTATCTGAGGGTTCCCATATTCTTTCACTAATTCTATAGCCCTTCTAATGGATGAAATATTCCAATCGTCCATATTTTATACGTGAATCCAATATTTCATCCACCTTGTATTCAATCTCTTGATTAACTTCAACTGGAGCTAGTGGTGAAATAGTTCTTCCAATAATATTTGATTTATAATAAGTTTCTATAAGTGAAACATGAAAGACTGGATGAATGTGTATGCTACTTGGTAGTTTGAAACAAAAACTTATTGGATTTATTTGGTGTAGAATTATAAAAGGTTCAAGTCTTTGATAGTTTAATTTTCGTGATAGTCAATTTTTTTGTATATTTTGTCAAAGTAACCAGATACAATCTCCTACTTTGAAATTTGGTTGGTTCTTTCAATTAATATCTACATAGTCTTTATATTGATCTTGGGCTATTTGTAATTGGAATTCCAATTCTTCATAGATGGTTTTTAAATAAGTAGCTTAACTTTCTGCAACAAGCTTCCCACATCTTTAATTTGGAATTGATTTGCTCTGAATTGGTATCCATAATTTGAGAAGAATAGAATTTGCTTTATTGAAGAATGTTTAGAGTTATTGTATGCAACCTAAGCCAATAGTAGAAAGTCCGTCCAATCATCTTGTTGCTAATTTATATTACAAAAAAGATATTGTTCCAAGATCTGATTCACTCATTTTGTTTGACCATCAATTTGAAGATGATAAGCGGATGAGAGGTTGATCTTGACCTTTAAAAGTCAAAATAGTCCTCTTCAAAAGTTTCATACAAATTACGGTCCTCAATCTGAAATAATATCAATTAGAAGGCTATGTATTTGATAAATATTATCAATAAAAAGCTTGGCTATTTCCTCCCTGAAAATAATCTTGTTGCACGGGATAAAATGTGCCATCTTTGTAAGACAGTCTACTACCACAAAAATTGAGTCTTTTCCATTTATAATTAAGAGGTCTATAATGAAGTCTATAAAAACAATTGCCATGGGCCCTAAAGAACTCGAAGGGGTTGCAGAAGTCTATATAGTTGGTATCTTGGAATCTTTTTTTGTACACAAATTTTGTATGATTAGATGAATTCTTTCACCAATTTCTACATTTGAGGCCACCAATAGTCTCTTGATATCAATTCCAAAGTCTCATTGAAGCTAAAGTGTCCAACTGCTAGAAGGTCATATCAAGCTTAAAGAATTTGAAGTCTTGTAGGTCTTGGAGGAACATATAAGAGATTCTTGAAGTATAACAATCCATCTTTCAATTTGAAATTATTATTTTCTTCTACATGTGCATTTTTTAATGTTGTTAGATGTTCTTTATAAATGGATCTGTCTTCATTGCTTTCTGGATTTCTGTCTTGAGAGTTATATCTATATAGGTAGATATTGTCAATGTCTTTAATTACAAATTGGACGGCTTCAACATGATTGAATTTTGTTGATCCAATACAATATCTCTTATTCTTGGTGTAAGATATCATCGTCGAGAAAGGGCATCTCATTTTTCTTGAAGTTTTTTCAGACGATATATAATTACAAAATTAAATCGAGATAATGGCATGCTCTATTGTGCTTATTGACGATTTAAAACTTGAGCTCTCATAAAATATTCTAAGTTTTTGTGGTCAGTATATATTATGATCTTGTATTGAGCCCCTTCCAACAAATGGCGCCATTCTTCAAAAGCATCAATAATTGCCAATATTTTTTTGTCATGAATCTCGTAATTAATCTTTGCAGCTAAAAATTTTTGAGAGCGGAATGCTACTAGATGTAATTGACCATTATCACCAATTTGAGAGAGTATAGATTCCAATGCAAAATCTGAGGTATTCGTTTCCAGAATGAATGGTTTTATTGGATCTGCGTGGACAAATATAGGAGTAGAAGTGAAAGATTCTTTTAGCTTCTTGAATGCTTCTTCAGCCTTATCATTCCAAATAAATTTGTCTTTGCCTGTGAGTCACATTAATGGAGCCGCAATTTTGAATATTCTAAGATATTCTTAGAATGTAATAGTATCTTGAAGAAAGATAATCTACTCTCTATGAAGAGATCTAAGCTCTGATATGAGTATGTAAGTCAATCTTGCCAAACTGTTAGGAATGTAAGATATTAGATTAGCAAAGAACTAAGGGGAAGAATTCAGAACCAAAATAACTTCAAGAACAAAGAATTAGATGGACAAGAACAAGAACTAGATCAAGAATAAGAAACTGGATTAATATCAAGAACAAGGCAACACTCTAGATTACTCCAAGACTTGTATTGGCAAGATTGAGGTGCTCCTCAATCTTGCCTCTTATTTATACTATGAGGCCTTATGTCCTATTGACCTTCTAAGAATATCTTAGAATATTCTAAAAACCTGAGGAAGATTTTGAAAGACTCTAAAAAGTCTACGAGAGGTCTTAGAAGGTTGAAGAAGATTTTAGAAGGTCCTAAGAATATTTTAGAATATTTTAGAAGTTTGAAGAAGATTTTAGAAGATTCTAAAAAGTCTACGGAAAGTCTTGGAAGGTTGAAGAGGATTCTGGAAGATTTTCAAAGACTAAAGAAAATTCCAGAAGATTTTAGAAAGCTATAGAAGATTCTAAAAGACTATAAAAAGTTCTAGTAGTGGCTTAAAGAATGTCCGTGACAATGTCAAACTTTGGATAATATCCATAGTAGGAATAAAATGATGTTTGTAAAATTAAGGCTTAAGTAATATTATTATATATAAATTCTACCAATAATAGATTTGAGATTCAATTGTCTTATTGATAATTGATATTACATTATAAATATTATTCTAAAATTTAATTTATTTATTTGATTTAACTATGAATTTAAAGATAGAAAGTCCAAAAAAATTTAATATCCATCTTTAATATTTCAAAAAGATATCTCTAAACTTATATACAAATTAGGAACCTTGATCAAATACAATATCATCCGATAGGCTATGATATCGATACATATTATTAAAAAAGAATTTTGCAATTTCTTTATTAGAAGCAATTTTTTTATAAGGAATAAAATGAGTCATCTTTGTAAATCAATTAACCACCACAAGTATATTATCCAATGAATTGGATGGTGGTAGATTAATGATAAAATCCATCAAGATAAAAGATTATTATCGTCTTTGAATAGGCAAGAATTAGAAGAGTCCATAAGGAGAATGTCAAGGCGTATTGGACCTTGAACACATATTACAAGAGAAGATAAAGTCGTTCATAGCCTTTTACATTTGAAGCCACCAAAAATATCAAGAAATAAGTTCTATGGTCTTATTAAATCCAAAATGATCCGCAATTAGAAAGTCATGATAAGATTGAAGAACGTACAGTTGTATTGGTCCTTTTAGAATATACAAATATTCTTCAATATATAGAAGGTCTTCCTTAAGCTTAAACTTGTCAACAATTTTATTGAGGTGATGCTATCATGATAAAGAGAATTTATGTCAAGAAAGTTTTGAGCTTCCAGCTACCACTTGTGAGGATAAAATTCACTCTTCAACACAAATTATAAGGTGGCCTCAATTAAGAATTGCTTATAAATTGTGGTGTGAAGTATAAGGAATAATAAATAATAATGAAGGAGAAGAACAATACAAAACAAGTAAAATATGTACAATTAAGTAATTGCACACTATAAAACTAGTCACAGTTTGTTTACTAAATTTTTATCTAATAAAAAGTAAAAATCTATATATATATTTTTTAAGTAGGTAATTTTTTTATCTTTCCAATGATATTAAAAAAATATAAATTTAAGTTACTATGAATAAGTTATGATAATTCAAAATTAGAAGATAAATAATGGAAAAAATTAAGTAGAAATTTTTATTAAGGATAACTTGTTAAAAGATCTGGATTCAAATCTCACCAAGGCTCACAAGTAGTATATATGGGTGTGCTAGAGAGGCCACAAGGCCTTAGTTTTAAAGGTGTTGGATTGCTAATTGGCAAAGAAAATATAGAAGGTTGTGAGTAGCTTAAAGCTAGAGGTTGATGGAATTCTATAGGTCGATGTTGCAAAGGTATAAAGGTGGATATTGGTTCTTTTGTCCTTCTAAGTATTTGATCATTTTTCTTATCAATAACCTCCACTTTCAAAGCAACTTGAATGGCTCCTTCTAAATCCTTAGGTCTCTTATTTAAAATATCCCAAATTATAGAAGGTATGGCAAAACCTTGGATAAAGTAGTGCCTTATAATGTCCTTGTTTAACAAGTTATCAACATTTCAAGTACATACTATCTAGAATCACCTCACATAAGAGATAACGTCTTCTTAAGGACCTTGTGTAATATTTGTCAAGGCTGAAAGGACTTATTGTTAGCCAATCACAAGCTTATATTGACGAAAGAATGTTGCTAGGAGTTGTTCCCATTTAGTGAATGCCCCCTCTACATGAGATCTATACCAAGCATATGCGGAATCTATCAAGATTGTTGGAAACCATATTAAATAGTAACCATGATTAGTTATTAAATTAGTGATAAGTACCTCTATAAACCTTTCTATATAGGCTCCTAGATCTTCATTGATAGATCCACTAAATCTTGGAAGATTAGGTGGAATTGATGTCTCTTGTAATCTTGAAGGTATTGCAATTGGTAATCCTCTAGGTAACATCATTGGATCGATTTGGATATTGGTTTGGAAGTTGTGGTTTTTTTCATTGGCTATACTAGCCTTTGGAGTTGGAATTGATAAAAGCTCTATTTGAAGCTCAAATCTCAATAGAAGCTTCTATTTGAGCCTCAAATTTGCTCCATCCTAATAGAAGCTTATGACATCTTGTCACAAATTTCTTCTAATATGTGGATTTCTAAAACTATAGGCTCAATATGTATTTTGGATTGTAAAACACGTCCAATTCGCAAAACAAGGCCAGTAAGAGGATAAACTACCTTAGACTTAATCCTAGGTAGTATACAACTAAGTATATGGTTTCTATATAACTCCCTTACGAAAAAAGACCTAATAGGTGATTTAAAGCAAAACAAGTAGATTTTAAATTATTTTTATTTTTATTTTATGAATTAACATAAATTTGTTTTTCTTCTTATCTGTTTATAAGGTATGCAATTTAATTATATACCAAGATAAAATCTTATGCTGATCTTAAATTAGTGGTATCACCTAATAATTAAACTTTTCTTACAAGTGATATACGAGGTTCAACTAAATACCAAGTTAAGATCTTGTGCCGATCTTAATATGGCAAAATCACCCATTAATTGGACTTAATTCACAATTTAGAGATTGAAAAATAAGGCCAAGGATAGTACAAGTAATTTAAAAAATTTAACACGTGGGTATTAAAAAAATCAGATGGACTAAGTAAAATGCAATATGTAGGGCAATTTGCAATAATTAACTATGCCTCATTGAGATTATTGTTCTCGTTCGTCTCACTTACTCTACCAATACTGCCCAGAGTAAATCTGTAAAGGGGGATTAAAATATAGGGAAAGACTATCCGCATTGAGTTAACTGTTAAGGTCACACAACTAACCACCTTCTGAACATTAGAGTCCAATGCACACATACACGCTTTTTAAAATAATACCATCCACTCTACTGGTTCTGCTATTTCACAACTAAAGATAAACTTTGTGACACAATTCTCCACCAATTCTCCTACTATACTCTTTTGTCTTCTTCCGAGCTCATAACAACATTCGGCAATATTGCACCATTTCCATAGACTGCATACACCTGCTTCTCTCTCTCCAATCACTGGAAATAATTCTTCATCCAAAACATCTTTCAAAACAAATCATTACTCCAATATTCTCCTTCACCGCTCAACTCTCACAGTCAATACGGCATGATATTCTCATCCACAATCAAATTTCATTGACATAGCCAGTCTTTGACCTCCAATTCTCTACAAAGAATTCACGCATCAAATAATTATAATTTCTTACTCATCCTCAAATATAAAACTTTCTGTTTTATTATTGTACTTCATCATTGACATGGTATAACTCTTCGGAATAGAATCCGGATCTTCCACTACAGCCTAACAAAAGAAAAAAGAAAGATAGCACCAAACTTACCTCGGCTCAGGACTATCATAGTCTGGCCCCTACTCCTTCATTCCGAATCAATTTATGCCTATCTCAATCTCTGTTAACTGCTACACAACCGATGATAACTACTTTTCCTAACTTCCTCATCTATTTTGCCTTCTAAACTGTCCATTCATCGGCTTCCTGCCTATTCTTAATCCTACAAACTATGTATTGTAAATCCTAAAATTCCTACCCATTCTATAGGGATCATCACTTCGTACAAGTACAAATTCAATGCCAAAAATAAGTCATGCCAACCATCAATCTGACTTCACTTCTTTACAAAATATTTAAAAATTGAAGCGCCTATCACAAACACAATCACGTTCTGTTAACAAAAGAGGTAGATTGGATATATTTCTAGTACGTATAATTGAATATTTTAATATTTAATTATACTACAAGGTGATAGAATGATTAAGATATTACCTGTAGGACAGCAAGTTCCGCCATAGTCTTTTCTAAACATACCTAAAATTTCAAATAAAAAAAAGAGCTAAGATTTGGAATCTACCAAGTTTTTCCTAGCTAGGTTCATTCCTTGCTTTTGTCCTAAATTTTAAATAAATTGAAAAGCTAAGGTTTGAGATCCACCAAATTTTTCTTAAGTGAGCTCCTTGCTTGCTTTTGTCTAAAATTTTAAATAATTGAAAAGCTAAGGTTTGGAACTTACGAAGATTAGTCTTAGATTTGAAATTGTACTTGAATTCCACTCTTTATGCTTCCAAAGTTACAACCAATCTAAAGAAAACCACCAAATAATACTACACTAATACTAAACTAACCAAATATTATTTCAAATTAGAAGTAAAAATATTATATAAAAATAAATTGATACATAAATAAAAATATATTAAACTTATATCAATATATAAAATTTATTATTTCAATTATTAAAATAAAAATAATTTTATTATATTAAATTTATATTAATATATAAAATAATTTTAAATAAGTTATTTTAATTTAATGATATAATTTTCTTTTTTCTTTTTTCTTTTTTAATATTATTATTTTTTTATATATTATTATTACTATTATTATTTTTTATTTTTTATTATAATTATTTTTATTTTTTATTTTTTATTTTAATTTATTTTATTATTTTATTATTTATTTTATTTTTATATTTATATTTATTATAGTTTAATATAATTAAGATAAGACTTAAAACACAACAATCAAAAGTATAACATAAAATCAACAATGTAAAGGATTGAAGAGATAGAAATCACTATCCTCAATTGTATTCTACTTAAGGTAGAAACCCCTCTCCACTCCAAAAATCGCCAATAAAGAAGAGATGTAGAAAACTTACCAATGATGAAGATTAACTTTGAACTTCTCACTCAAAAAGACCAAGCAAAATGTGAATTACAATATACTAACTCCACATTCACACACACAATTAGAAGCGCCACCTCCTAGCAAACGCACCATTTATGTGAAGGTAAAATTCACTCCTCAATCCAAGTTATAAGGTGGCCTCAATTAAGAGTTGCTTATGAATTGTGGTGTGAAGTATAAAGAGCAATAAACAACAATGAAGAAGAAGAACAATACAAAACAAATAAAATATGTGCAATTAAGTAATTGCACACTACAAAACTAGTCACAGTCTATTCATAAGATTTTTATCTAGTAAAAAGTAAAAATAAAAAACAAAAATTATCTTTTCAAGTAGATAATTTTTTTATCTTTCTAATGATGTAAAAAACATATAAATCTAAGTTACTATGAGTAAGTTATGATAATTCAAAACTAGAAGGTAAATAATAGAAAAAATTAAATAGAAATTTTTACCTCAAGGGTAACTTGTTAAAAGATCATGAGTTCGAACCTCACCAAGGCTCACAAGTAGTGTATATGGGTATGCTAGAGAGGCCACAAGGCCTTAGTTTTATCCTCCTATCTACATCCAAGGTGCCACAACCCATATGGGACTTGTGCACCTCCCTTCCTTAAGGACTAGACTAGCTGCTGGTCCTCCTATTTTATACTAGTAGAACTAATAATTTTGTATTTTTGACTTCACCATGGTGTTCAAAAACATCCAATTAGCCCTAGTACCTTGAATGGCCTTCAAATCTTGCTCCATTTCTTCATAATGGCTCCCAAGGTGGTAAAACTTATTTTTACCAAAGTCTTCAAAATTGCTCTAAAAATTCTTAATAAATTCTAAATAAGTTCTAAATAAATCCTAAATAAATCCATAATACTTATAAGATGATAATATCAATTCAAGACTATTTTATTCTACCTTGGAAATTTTTATAATAATAAAATCAATAAAAATCAACTCAAAATCCTATTTTCTATAAAAATAATAAAAAAGATATGAGATTTCTTTTTCATGCTTCTTCTACCTACTAAGTAATATTTATAGGTTTTTAATAAGTAATACATGTAGTTAGAAGGCCAATGTAGACATTGGTCTCAATAACTAACTCTTAATACTTAATAATAAATAAAAATACTAAACCAACTAAAATAATTGCCTCCAAGACTTACTAAGACTCCATTTTTGTAACTTTTCTTCTAATAAGACTTTTATATTTATAAATACTTCTAAATTCTAATAAATACTTAAATAATCAAAAAGACTCTCTAATCATTGTATTTATATAACTAAATGACTTAAGACTATATTTTTAACCAATCCACCAATTGAGATCCATTAGTGGGACTCACAATTTCCCACATATGTATCTTTATACAAAAAATCTGAGAAATTATTTATCACCAATTATTGAAAAGTTTCCAGTGCATTATATAATCCAAATGGCATCATATATCATACAAAAGTTTCCCATGGGATCATAAATGTTGTCTTATGCCTATCCTCCTTTGCAATAGATATCTGATTGTACATCGAATAATCATGTATGAAAATATAACGCTCATGTCTTGTTACTTCTTCTAAGATACTAATTATGAAAGATAAAAGAAAGTGGTCTTTCTAGATCTTTGTATTTAGTTTTTGATAATCTAAACATATGCATAGTTTACCATTCTTCTTCTTTACCAGCACCGGCAGTGACACCCAATCAATGATCTCTACTAGTTTTATGAATCTCGCTTGTAACAATCGCTCTAACTGTGCCTTTACTATCAACTAAAGTTGTGGGTTCATTCTCCTCTCTTTCTATCGAATTGGTACTATATTGAATAATAGAGGAATGCAATGTTGCATAATGTCTAACAATATGCATCTCAATTTTATATACGACCATGCCAAAATATCTTGGTATTCATGTACTAATTCATTACATGCACTTATTTCCTTGCCACTCAACTGACTTCCCATTTGCATTTGTTTTGGCTCCTCTTTTTCCATCTATATGGTTACAACTTCCAATCTTTTTTTATCATATATAACTATTCAAGATTGTTGTGATACTAATCCGAGGACACATTAGGATATTTGGCCACGTCCTCTTCCATTGTGATTTCTACAGAAGTCTTTTTATAATGCAACATCTTCTTTAGAGATTCATCTTCTTCTAGTACTTCTAATCCTTAGGATTCTTCTATTTCTATTGAATACACTCTATTTTCTATTTTTAGAATAAATGCTAATTTATTTTTATCTTCAACATCTTCCATAAAATTTCTCCATTTCTCTTCATCAGCTGCTCAATCTGCATGTATTCATAGCCAAACCTCATATTCACTAGTATCCTTCTAATTATAAAGATTAGGGCCTAAACATTCTAATCATCATATCTCCACATTTAAGGCAATATTGCCTATTAACACCTTTCTTATTTGTTGCTTGTCCTTCTCTACTTTAGAGAATTTAACTCTATCATCTTTTAATGATTTTTTGTAGATGTCTATTATAATAATAGGTCTAATGGACACTCGAGTATGATTTTCACCAAGTCTATAAATAATTATAGATTGTTCTCCCTCCCAATTTACTATAGCATTGGCCATTCTTAGCCATGGACGATCCAATAATAATGGGAATGATTCTTTGGTTGTTTATATATGAATCACTTGAAAGATCAACATATATTATTCTCATCCTATAACCATCCTATAATGCTAAATTTGACCTATTGGCTTTGTTGGACTTTGATTAGCCATGTTTATCACAAATAATAAAGACTCAATCAAATTCAATCCAAGCTTTTCTATTGTTCATAGAAGCATGATATTTAAACCACTCCCTCCATCTACCAATGCATTGGATATGATCTTATTGACAATCATTACTTCTATCTCCACTACCTGCACATCAAACAATCTTTTGATAGATTGTACTTGTGCCATTGTCTTCTTGCTTATTCTTTTCTTATTTTTTATCATAGATAATTTTTCATTATTATTGGAGATGTTTCTAAAAATTGTGCGATTGTAATGTCTACCTTATATTTTTTCAAATCCTCCCTTAGGTCATACATCATCATCTTTGACCCCCTCTAGTTACGCTTTAGTGATCTAAACTCCTCCAAGGATATACTTGGTCCTTTACATTAATCTTTTTTTACATCTTCTTTACTTTTTCTTCCTCCCACCAAAAGCATCTCCATATCAATCAATTCCCAATGCAATAGCTCAACATCCAATTTTGTAACCTTCTTAGCAACTTTTTTGGTCACTTTGTTTAAATCTAAAAAAATATGAAGGATCTTCAAACAAATTGTTTTTTGACTCCAAAATAGGGGGTTGTAAAATTGCCTTTGCATGTATCATTACTGCTAGTAATGAGACTTGAGGATTTATCCTTTGTCCTTCCTTCTTTATCTTGTGAGTAACTAGATTTGTAGTTGAAAATTCCTCCCCTACGACCATTATTGATGTTTGGACTAGAACATAGCTCTGTAGTCTCGTTCTTTTTGCTACTTGGACATCTTGTATATTTGAAGGATCCGATTTCTGATTCAATTCTATTATTCTATTACCTAGCCCTTGCTCCACTTGTCTACTCTAGTTCAAAGGTATATATCCTCCTAGAGTCTATAACCCTATAGATGATTGGCGTGTTTGCCTAAACTCTTCGTAATTGTAATAGAGATTTGGTGGTTTCATCTCTCTTTGATTCTCCCATGATCTTCGTTAACCTCGCATATATTCTTAAGCTTATTATTGAAGATTCACTATAAAATTTGATAATAATATAATCTTATCAAATTATCTATATTTATCCAAAATATGATTTCTCCTACAATTACTACATCCAAATTGTTGGCCCTCTAATCAACACTGTCCAAATACATGCCACCTTCTACAAAGTTGATGGTATTCTTTCTATGGTTTATTTCCTCCTAATCCTTGTAGCCTACTTTGATAACCACCTTGTTTAAAATTTTCATTTAGTTGTCTACCATACCTATGAGGTTTCTGAAAATTTTGATAATCTTACCTTCAAATAATTGGCGGCAATCCAAATTGCAAAATTGAGAAGAATGGCCACTCTGCCTACAATTTGTATACCAAATTCTTGAAGTATGACTTCTAGATTCTATCTAAGGTGGTGATAGATTTGGATCTTGGTTTCGTACTATACATGCCATTTGCTCAGTGAAGGTCTGCATCTGCTTCAAAATAGCTTCTTAAAACCCTTCCTAATTTGTCCGTATCATCTTCTCCATGTCTTCCACCTTTTATTCTAAGTTTGGAGCAGGTAAGGCAGATAGAGGTGTTGGTTTTTGTATCACTAGTGGCATAAGTGACTGGCTTGATTTGGCTATCAAAAGGCTGGAATTAGAACGTTATTGACCTCCTTCTAATTCCATCATACACGGCTTGATAGGAATAAATTGTGGAAATGCTTCATCTTCCTTCTTCCATAGCTGCTTATAATTTTTTTCTATGGTATCTACTTTTCTTACCGCTTTCTTGACTTCTTTTAAAATCCTAGGATTTCATTTTAATACACTTTTAATTGTAGACCCTTGAAAAAATCCTTGAATAAAGAATTGCTTCAAGGTGTCATCATTGACCATATTCCCTTCAAATTGAATGCAAACCACTTCAAATCTTTGTATATAAGAGGATATATCTTCCTCTTGTTTTTGCTTCACTGCTGATACTACCCTCAGCGCTATACTTTGTCCTATTTTTAATCGAAAACTATTTAAAAACTCTCCTTGTAGTTGTCACCGCTCTACAAAATATCCCTCTGGATGATTATGGTACCATTTGTAGGCCTTTTTATATAATGTAGTAGAAAACCAAATCAAATAATAACCTAGATTAATTATTAATGAAGTGGTTAATATTTTAATATACCATTCCATGTGCAAAGATGGATCTTCATCTTTTGTGCCATAAAACTTTGATAGGTGTGCAAGAATACTTATTGCAGCTAAGTCTCTTGATACCACAATGGATAAGCCTCGGGGCATCACCAATAGATCAATTGGTGGTCTTTAAGCCATCTCTTGAAGAACTGTCTCTATTGTAGGTTTTGTATCAACTGATTTTTCTAAAAGTTGCCCGTTATTGACTACTTCAAAGGCTAAAAAGGAATCTAACTCTAGTCCTCTATTAGATCTGCTCAATAATAGTTCTTCACCTCCTTGTCTTTGATTACCTCCTTCAATCACCACTTTGAATTCAACTATCATTGCAGTAATCACCTCTTGGAATTCTATGTGGTCTTCCCTTTCTAATGTCCTACTAGTTTTTCCTAAAATTCTTCTAGCTTCACCTTATTTTTCTAAACTTTTCTTGAAGCCCCGTTTTTGATATTGTCTCCAACTAGGATCAACTCTAGTTTCTTTGATTAGGTTTGAGTCTTTATCTAGTTGCTTTTAATAAGCCTTACACCATTCACCACATATTGCAATAACCCTTCCCTCCATTTCTGATTTCCACTTACTTAGGTGAGAAATTTAAGGAGGTTACTTAATAAAAACCTACAAGCCCACTTTAATTTATAATCTCTCCAGCAGGGAGAATAAACGACAAAAAATAATATCTGATTTGGACTAGAGTATCACTTCTATGCCTTTATCTTCTTATTGTTATACAGACAAGTTTCATGTGGGACTATTTGTTATTAAGCACCAAAATAGAACTCAAAAAATTCTCCTACCATTTTGATTTGATATCTGAATAAGGAATTATCTACTGTATAAGCCATGATAATAAATATGTTACAAAAAGCTTGATTTTTTTTAATTCAAATAATTGGTAAGAACATACCTCAAGCAATCTCCACATCCTTGCAAGTTAGAATAAAATCTTTTTTTTCCTGAAATTTTACACATACATACCCGCTTCATACTCTAATTTGACTCTTCTCTTTTCAATACTCCTACTGGTATTATTTTTGATAGCATTTGATATTCTTTGTGATCATTGCAAATTCCTATATAATAGTTTTTTAAAAATATTAGATTCCTATACTTACTCACCGTCACCAATAGTATCGATTTTAAATTTTCACTAATCTTCTTCATCAACTAGATGTGCTTTGGCATGATCGTTACCCTCTTTGCATGGGTGGTGATCAAATCCCCCAAATATGTGTTTTCTGCCTCTTGAAGGCTAACATGGTATGGCTCTAGAAATGCAAATCTATCTTGAAGTTTTGTGCAATCTAGTTGACCCACTTCTGGAACAATGACTTGCGGATCAACAACTCCATGCTCTTCTGGTATTCATGGATTTTCCGAAGAGCGACTATTTTTCAATGATAACCATATAGCTTCTTCACTTCTCTCGTGGTCGGAACGAGCTTCTTTGTAGTTTTTGTCGGCAATTACTCCTTAGATTTTAATCATCCTATTTCTTACTAGGATACCAAAATGGCAACAACATCATCTCCAAGAGAATTCTTATATCATGACAATGCCATTGAATCTGCCTATTATCTCTTGATTGTAAATTATAGAGATTCACTACAAAATGGCAAACTGGCCCACGAAATATTACATCTCTAAGTAGAATTGATCCTAACACTTGCCATCTTTATATCTAATCGCAATCTACTACATCCATTTAAACTCTTGTTCTTCAACTGCTTCATCTTCTACAAATCCAATTACTAACATCGTACCATACAATGCCATGGTGAATACCAAATCCAATCAAATGTCTAACAAAAATGATTAAATCTAGAAAATCCTAGTCCTTTTAAACACTTTCCAAAACTCTAATTCTAGATTTTTTCCCTTCTAAATACCACATGAAACTGATCCACTCATCAAAGGATATGACGCAAGGGTAGAAGCCCTCCTCTCATTCGATTACCAAATTTTGTCATCGTCACTACTACCAATACTTTTTTTCATGCGTTCTTCAAAATATTCAAAAACCACCCTCCTAAACTACTGCCTATAGCCATCTACATAGGATTCTCAACACACGACATGTTGTTTTTCATCTCTCATCCATACACCACCATTTTTCTCCCAATTGGCCCTTCTATTTTTAATTACTACCAAATAAACCTTCTAATCGTTATGTGAAGTGAATGCTAGCTCTCGCCTTCCAATCCTATCTGGTACCACGTATTATCCTACAAGTCGTCATCCTTCCAAATCATACTTGTTCCAACAACCTTCTAAAAAAAAAACCTTGACTATTGATTCAATCTACAACCTCGCCTCCACCACCATGGCTTGGTGAGCACTTGTCATTTTTTGCCAAACATGGACTTTGCACCATGCATAATCTCTAATAATGTTATGGTCAACGATCGTCGGAATCTATTGCCAAAAACTTGCTGAGTTGTATTTTTTTTTTTTTTTTTTTTTTTAAATTTCAAATTCATATTTATAGAAGATCATAAGGACTTAGTTTAGTGCTCTTTTCTATTCTTTTTTTATATAAAATACTAATTCCAAAATAATTACTATTTTAAATAAATTTTTTCTACTTCTAATTAATTTAAGGTCCATTTTTTTTTTTTTTTTTTTTTTTTTTTTTTTTTTTTCCCTTCTTTTTGCTCACTAATCTTAATTTCCACCCCTTCTTATGTAAGAATAGTGACTACTACTTCTCTATTCTTTTTTACTTTTTTTGTATTTTCCTCTCTAACTACTATTTTTATTAATTAATCATATTAATTTTCTAATTTATCCTTTTAACTCTAAATCTTTAATTTTTCCAAATTTTTCTAAATTTTAAGCTAAACTAATGTGAAGCAAGAAATTTTGGTTCACAATAGTCTATTCATTAGATTTTTACTTAATAAAAAATAAAAAAATAAAAATATATATTTATATAAAAAAATTATTTTATCTTTTTAATGAAATAAAAAATATATAATTTTAAATTAGTATGAATAATTTATAAAGATTTTTAAAAAAAAGTTAAAAAAAAAATTAAATTAAATTAAATTAAATTAAATAAATGGATTTTACCTTAACAATAATTTGTTTAAGAAATCAAAGGTTTGAGCCTCACCAAGGCTCACAAGTGGTGTATAGGATATCCTAGAGAGGCCACAAGGCCTTAGTCTTATCCTCCTACCTACATCCAAGGTGCTATTATCCATATAGGACATATGCACCTTCCATCTTATAAGTACTACTCTAACTGCTAGTCACTATAATTTCTATTAGTAAAACATGATTTTTTTTGCAATTTTGACTTCATTGTGGTATTCAAAAATATTCAATTAGCCTTGGATTTTTAAGGGGCCTTCAAATCTTGCTCCAATTCTTTATAATCGCCTCTTAAAGTGATAAAATTATTTTTACCAAAGTCTTAAAAATTCTAAATAAATTCTAAAAATTCCTAAATAAATTCTAAATAAATTTTAAAGAAATTCTAAAAAATCTTAAAATTTTTTTAAGATACTAATATCAATTTAAGGCTATTTTATCTTACCTTGATAAATTTTTATGATAATAAAATCAATGTAAATCAACTAAAAATCCTATTTTTTATATAAATAATTAAAAAATTATGTTGTTTTTTTTTCATGATTTTTCTATCTACTAATTAATATTTATAAGTTTTTAATAGATAATATATATGAATAAAAGACCATATAAGATTTTGGTTTTAAAAACTAAATTGAAATTATTATAATTAAGAGAAAATACTAACCAACTAAGATAAATGCTTGTAGGACTTAATAAGACCTCATTTTTATGATTTTTTCTTTAATGCAATTTTCATAATTTATAAGACCTTATAAATCCTAATAAATACTTAGATAATTAAAAAAAATATTTAATCTTGATATTATTATATCTTAATAATTTAAATTTTTTATTTTTAATAAATCTTCCAATTAAGATGGATTGATGGGACTTTCATATTGATAGTGGATACAGATTGGGGCTTGGATTATTATTGAAGCTTAGTGATAATATCCATAAGAGAGTTATATAATTCCTCCTCAAATATCCAATATTTAGTATCATCTTCCAATTATTCAATTATAGATGGAACAATGTGTTCATTGTGGATAATTGAGCCGGCATGACAAAATTCAATCACATTAATAAATAGATTGCAATTATTGTCAAATAAATACATATTTTTTAGCATTGCTTTGAATTTTGGATTGTATAACATTGGGCATAGGTGAGATTAATGATCTATAGATTCACATAATATATAATCATAACAATGACATACTTATCTTTGATTTTTTTGGATTGGAAGAATGTAGTTTGATATGGTAGTGACTACCATAGAAGGTAGATTGGATTTACAAAAACGTCTATAAGAGCTATTTGGGTTCTTGTAATAAGTAGGCCATGTGTGACTAGTGCAATTGCAACAAAAATATTACGTAATTGTTGTGATATTGGTTGACAATGGCAAGCTCGAAATTGATTTAAATAATCCATCTTTAGTGTAAGTGGAAAATTTGAGAGCTTTAGCAAGTATTGTATATGATAGGCTAATAATTACAATGTCAAAATATTCTAAAAGACCAATTCAAAAGTTGTTGTGCAAAAATGCTATAGATGGGCATTTAGTAAATTTTATTAATAAGGATATTATACATTGTTGCGTTATAATATCACTATAGGATAAAAGAACAAAAAAAACATATATTATAGAGGAACTTAATTAAAGATTTAATAACAAATTTATTTTAAAAAATATAAGTAAAAAATAGAGAATTAATAAAAATATTTAGTGTTAATACTATCTTTTTATAAAAATGGCTTCTACTTACTTTGTAAGACTATAAACAAGATAAGATAAGATAGATTAACAAAAATAATACTATAGATATCTTTAGATCAAAACAAAGAATAATTCTAGTAAAACTTATCTAAGAAAATCTTGGATTGATATCCAATGAAGGTTAGCTGTGAATCAAGATTAAAACCAGATCTTAAGGCACAAAATTGTGTGCCTATAATAGATGGGAGGTTCTTTTATTGATCAAAGAGTAAGGTTGAAAAGCAAATTTGATAAAATTTCTTTGAGCATTGGTTTCAAGGTTTTTGAGTTTGTAATAACTTTGTGAGAGCTTTATAAAATCAAGGTTCTATTTGGAAGATTTTTGTTGTTGAGAAATAAAATATGTTCACATTTTAAAAAAATTTGTGAATCTTGTAGCAAATTTATGGATGAAAATTTGTGGATTTGTGAACATAGTTGTGTTAAATATTTATTGTAAATTTTAGCTTAATCAAATAGTTAGATCAAAGGTTATTAGAATTTAAATAAGTTAAGATCTTAGAAATTAGATTTTTAGGATTAATAAGGATTTCTATTATTTTAAACAATCTGCTAATTAGATTGAAATGGTTTCTTTTTTAATAGATAGTTGATTTAGTTTTTAATATTTTTATAAATTTTTAGAATAAGTGAATGGTGCAAAAAATATCTTTTTCTTCCAATTTATAAATTCAAATTTCTTCAAATTTTTTATGCTTATTTTTAACTAATAAATCAAAAAGTATACAAATTTTAAATAAAGATCAATAATTAATATAATAATTGTTGGGGTTTTAAATTTCTTATAAGATTTAATTAGGATTTTTTTTAAAAATTTACTTAAGATATCTTTAGAAATTTATTAAAATTAATTAGGATTTTATTAGGATTTTATTAGAATTTGATTAAAGATCAATTAAAATTTAATTAAGATTTTTTTAAAATTTACTTAAGATTTGGTTAAAATTCAATTAGATTTTATTTAGAATTTTTTTAGGATTGATTAGGATTTTTTAAGGATTATTTTATGATTTTTTTAGAATTTCTTTAGAATTTTTAGAATTCTTTATGATTTTTTAAATATTTTTTTAGTATTTTTTAATATTTATTTATGATTTCTTTAAAACTTATTTAGAATTTTTTTAAGATTTATTTAAAATTTCTTTAAGATTTCTTTATAATTTCTTTAAATTTTCTTTAAGACTCTTTATGATTTCTTCAAGGTCTCTTTAGGATTTTTCAAAGATTATTTTGTGATTTCATTAGGATTTTTTTAGGATTTTTTTTTAAAAAAATTTAAAAAATTTAAAGATTATTTTAGAATTTGATTAGAATTTTTAAAGATTCAATTGGGATTTATTTAGAATTTTATTAGAATTATTAGGTTCTTAATTAGTTAAAAAATACAAATTTATCTTCCACAACCAAGTGCTGGGTACATTCTCAAATAAGATGATATATAATACAACAATGCTCATAGTAATTGTAACCTAATTCAAAAGTATGTTGTTTGAATTCCTTGAATTGTTGGTAATCTTAGCCATTGCTAGAGAGATTCTTGTACCATAGTTGGAATGCTTCAAGAATCTCAACAAATATCAAATTTGATTGAAGATGAATATAGATCATGAATTACTTGTAGTTACATGTGTCTTGGAGATTATTTTCAAACATGTTCATTTTAACAGCATCATCAATTCTTTTCATTTAATGAGATGGCATTTTATAGTTTATAAGTATAAGTAACCAAGTAGGTTCTATCTTAATAAGATGGCATTTTATAGTTTATAAATATAAGTAACCAAGCAGGTTCTATCTTAATAAGATGGCATTTTATAGTTTATAAGTATAAGTAACCAAGCAAGTGCTATCTTAATAAGATGGCATGATAATTGATTTTCATATTGTTGCTAAGGATTTGGAATTGAGATAGTAAATTTTTTAATCTTAGAGTGGTGGTGATGATGGTTGTAGTGCAACAAGTTGAATGTACTTTCGGTAGAAGACTTCATCTAATTAGAATTGGGCAATGATGAGATTGATTTTAAAAAATTGGTTCCAATTAGATATGGATATAAGATGTGGGATTGGAACAACTGCCATTTTTATAGATAGTAGATATCTTTTATTGTTGAAAAGCAATTTCAAATAGAATTGTCGGTTCTATGATGATGGTTGTGCATTGGTAGGTGATAGGAGTAGTATATAGGAAGCTAATAGAAGGAGGAGTTGATTTAACCATAGACAAGGAAACCTTTACTTGTAAACATTCAATGTGCATAGTTACCTAAGTTAGAACTTAAAACATGGTTGTCAGATGTTAATCTCAAGATTTTGATTATCTTATAAATATGTAGAATCTTGTAATTAGAAGAATTGTCAATTCTTGAACTTATCAGATTAGAGATAAGTACATTAAAGAATTGTAGGAGGAATTTGGATTGGACTAGAAGTGCAATTAAGTCTAGTTGGAAAATTTACTTAATATTGATAGAAATGAATGTAAAAGAGAATTAAAATCTTAAAGACAAAGAGTACTTTGATCCACCAAGGCTACAAAAGTTTGCCTTTGGAAATGAAAGTACATTAGAATCAAGAAAGATTCACTAACATAATTTCTTCCAATTATGAAATCTTTGAATTTGGACTAGCCAAAGCAAAAAAATTCTAAATGCAATGACTTATCTCTAGAGGGGACGACATTAATATTTAGAAGGAAAAGCAATCATAGAATTTAAAAAGTTATTACCATAGAAAGTAGTCTAAGTCTATATTCTATAGATTAATTTCCAATCACTGATAAATACTTAAGGAAAAAATCTATCTTTTATTGAAATGAATTAGTTTTAGTTTTGATGTAGAAATAAAGTATCATTCTAATTGAAGAAATGACATGCTTGCTACTTGCTAAGGGAAAAACTCCTAAATCCAACTATGCACTACTAAACAGCCTTTGACAAATGAATATGAATAGTATTCAAGAGTTTAATTAAAACAACAAGATCCTTTGGCTGCCTTGGGTGGCTCTTATACCCAAGGCAGTTGTCCAATCCTACTTTGTAGGATCTTATTGATTGCCGGTCCAGTTAAACTTTCCTCTAAACTCTTAATTGTACTTGTCCCTAATTTGATAAGTCTAGAGACTGGCAATTTTTCCGGTCACAGGATTCTACCTGTATGTAAGAGAGTCAAAATCCTGAGACTAACAGAGGTGCTACTGATTTTCCGGTTTGAAGTGGTGTTGCTGATTTTCCCGTTCTATTGTCTGCTCTTCTTTAAGCCGAGGTGCTGCTGATTTTTCCCGTTCTGTTGTAGGCTCTTCTTCAAGCCGAGCTGCTGTTGAATTTTCATGTTCAGTTGTCGGCCCTTCTTCAAGTCGAGGTGCTGCTGATTTTTCCGTGCCGTTGTCGGCCCTTCTACAAGCCGAGGTGTTTTTGATTTTTCATTCTGTCGTCGGCTCTTCTTCAAGCCGAGGTGTCGCTGATTTTTCCATTCCTTTGTCGGCCCTTCTTCGAGCCGTGGTGTTCTTGGTGTTTTCCCTTATCTCTCATTTGTCGTCGTCTCTTCTTAGGTTGCATCATGGTGTTGCTGTTCACGTCGCGGTGTTGCTGCCGATCATCGAGAGGTTGCTATTGAATCGCTGTGTGTTGTTCATGTCGCGAGGTTGTTGTTTGAGTCGCGGTGTGTTGTTCACGTTGCGAGGTTGCTATTTGAGTCGCAGTGTTGCCGTCGTCGTGGGGTTGCTGCCGATCACCGCGGTGTTGCTGTCCGTCGTCGTGGTGCGACTGTTCAAGTCGCGAGGTGCTGTTCACGTCGCAGTGTAGTTGTGCGACCTGCGGGATTGTTGTCCGCCGTTGCGATGCTATTGTTCGGATTGCGGGGTGTTGTTCATGTCGCGGTGCTGCTGTGCGAGCTGCGGGGTTGCTGTTCGCCGTCATGGTGCTGCTGTTCGAGTTGCGAGGTGCTGTTCACGTCGCGGTGTTGTGCAAGCTGCGGGGTTGCTGCCTGCCGTCAAGTATTACTGCTAGTCTTATAGAAGTCCCGGTCAATGATTAGGTTGAGAGTAAGCGTAAAGCCGGTTAAAACTAGCAGTTGATCTGCTAAAGTTGACGGTTCCCTCATGCTTGACAACATCGTGAGTTGAATCTGATAAATTAATATCTTGTAAGTGGGTTAAACTGTAAGGCTCAAAAATTGTGCAAAGCCATTAAATTGTACAAGATTCATTGCAGTTGCGTACTTCTTAAAATTTGGGCAGAAATTAAGAAAAGAATAATTACAAATTAAATAAATAATAAAAATAGTAAAAACAATTAAATAAGTAAAATTAAACTAATAACATAATAATCTAAAAATAATAATAATAATTAAATAAGATATAAGGATATAATAAAAGTAAATCACAAAACAACCTAACAAATAACACTTGTAGATAAAGTTTAATTTTATAAGGTTATGTAATAGATAAATAAATAACATATCTCAATAACTTAAGATGCATGCTGAATTATTAGAAGAGATCAATTAACCAAAGGATAGTTACTAATGTAAGGTGAAATAACCACCTCATTAGTGAGAGGGTTATTTTTACCTCACACTTATTCTCTTGTTATTGAACAAGATTATTAAATTTGGTAATTAAAAATATAGATAAAATAAAATAAGTTATTTTATTAAAAAATATGTATAAATTATTTTATCTTTATTATTTCAAATAGCCATATGCATTGCTTACAAAATTAATGTTATACATTGATTTTTTATAAAATTTGGTTTTAAAATAAATTAGGCTAAATCTTCTATATATTGCAAATTCAATAAAATTACAATTAAATTAGAAAAAATGATATAAATAAACTTGGACAAGATAAAATGAATCCAACAAGCTTTCAAAAATATTTTTTGAAATATTTTCAAAAACTCACGATCTAGACAAGTTTGTGAATAATAAAATTTTAAAAAATTATTTAATTAAAAAAATAGCTAATATTATAAATAAAATAATTTTTTTTAATACACTATTATTATTCTTCTACTACCATTTGCAATAAATCATTGAATACTGCATATAAAATTAAAACTATATATAAATTTTGATTTAAATAAATATCCAACATTATGATTAGAACCAAGTTAATATAGAAAGCATGTTATAAAATGAAAAGAAATAGGGATTCCAAATTATTATCTCAAAAATATCTAAACAACTTTCCTTACCAAATAGATCTTTGTGGCATTTTAATTTGGAAATTCTAATATATATTTGTTCTTTAAATTTAAACTAATACATATGATTCCAAAAAGAAAAGAAAAGAAGAATAGAAGTGAGATTGGACTTTGGCATTTTCTTTTCATCAAAAGAAAAAAAAAAAAACATGTTGAAGAGACTAATTAAGCAAAGAACACAAATTGTAACAAATGTATGCTTTTATATGGCAACATACTCCAGCTTGATTAGCAAATTAAAAATACGTTTACTTAGGTTACGGGTTCTCTGCGTTGCTTGATTGCTCTACCGCCTGTGTGCTCTGATCCTGTATCTGCGAGAACAGTCACTGTGAGCTCCTTGTCCTGCTAACCGTGGAAACTGAATTGGTCACATTTGCATATCTTGTGTGCTGTTGTGCAGGTGGAGAGAAAACAGGCAGAGCGGTTGGTTGTGGGACACATTCAGCTCTACCACCCACAATCGGAGACCACGACGTGTATCTGGATCGCATTTCCTTCCGTGTTGGAAGGAATCCTGCTGTCGTGATCGAATCGTGCTGTTCAGGATTTGGGGTATCACTGGAAATCGTGCTACTCGAGAGTATGTCGACATTGGCACACACTCCGTTCCAGCATGTGTTGAATCTCCGCATATACCCTCTCCTTTCGTTGAGACCCGAAAAACAAGTCCAATAAATTGCAATATGCACATCAAGATGTTATCATGTATTTCATTGACAAACGCAGACAATGAATACAGATTAACTGGAACCCTGCCGTTGCGATTCTTGCCCATGAAATGGTTTTGGTACTTGGCAGTTGGATCGACGTGCACTTTGTATGACTCGCCCGGGTTCAGCACGGACAAATCCGTGAACACGAGGTTGTTGCCAATCTTTAGCTTGAGTTACTTGCTGGTCTTGTCGATGATCACGGTAGATCGCACGGTCACACTTACTGGGTTGGATGAAATCTTGGAAGAACGCACCTATCTACAGTCTGTTCTTTAGCTAAGTGATAAACCTGACTTCTACTCCCTCCCTGAAAACATTCTTCTACAGATCTGATAGTTTTGCACATTTGTGCATGGAGAAGAAAATGCTTACTGGATGGAGATCCGAACGCGAATACTCTCCTCAGCTGCTCAATCTTCAAGTATACTTAGACCTGCTGTAGGACCAGGATCGCAGAGAACTCTATAACTGCTGCAAATGATACAAATTTCTATTATTAGTAACATTACACAGTAATTAAGCGTGTACAATACCTTCATCATTCAACATGGGACAAATTGCTTAATCAACGTAATAGGATCATCTTTGGCATGTTAGTTGAAATTGAAATCTTTGGGCCCAACCGAAAATTCCACCGTTTCTATCCTCTCTCAAAACCTGCATACACAAGTGGAACCCGACAAAACAATTCTGCCATCTAAGCAAATTCCTCAGCATCAAGCTTATGCAGGAGCAGCATAAATTACTGCATAGCGACTTTCATACATCAATCTTTGGTGCCAATGATAGCATCTTCGTTCAATAGCAGGTGCTTGCTTTTGCACAGCTACCACAGTCTTGCTTAACCAATCTTGTACACCTATCCTACAATTGGGTTGAGAAATAAATTACCTTTGCGGAACACTGCTCTTGATTGTACAATATTAATTATAAAAATACATCTATTGTAAAACAAGGTGAGGGATTTGAGAAGAGAATATGACCTTTACAATGTATTGCACATTATTCTAGCTGCATGGTTCCTATTGTAGTTGGAAAAACACGATTTTCAATATATTATCTTCTTTAGCAACCATACTCCTCATTTTGTAATTGAGTTGCTTCTTTAGATAATGTTGAACAGTGTGTTTAGCTTCTCTATAATATAAGTACAAATCCTCTTAATGACGTCAAGTTTTTTCTTCTTTGGTGAGAGGTTTAAAATGTATTGCATCAATTTGTATTAATTTTGATTTAATCAAATAAGTTTTTGAAAACTTAGGAGTTATTATCATCAATTGACTTGTTCTTCTCTAGTCAAATCTATATTCCTGACGCCTTTCAAATCATAGATTGTTGCATGCAATGGCTTGAGCAATAAATTATTCTAAAGAATTTTTTTTTGGCATTATTAATAATAAATCTTTAATATTATTCTTCAATCCATAACAAAATTAATTGATAAGAGCTTTGTTATTCTACTCCACATTGCAAGCAAGATTTTGGAGTTTTGTAATATATGTTGTGGTTGACCGTTGTCGGGATAGAAAGAGTTTACATCAAGAAAGCGCTGGGCTTCTGGCTATTACTAATTTCTCAATCAAGCTTCAAAATGAAGAAAGTTCTAAGTTTATATATATATTTTTCCCTTTTGGAGCAATTACACCAAATACATAAGCCTCAAATAACCAACAACATCCAAAATATAGTAAAATCCTCTAAAACCTTATATATCCTTATGTGGAATTTTTTTTGAATTTCAATACCTCATATCTCCTGATTCGATGGTCCAAATATAATAAAATTTTACATGAAATACTGATATATTTTTATCAACCTCCACAACAAATTTCAAGTGCAAATTCATTGCGGATCTTGAGATATCTTGAAAATCCTAATAGCCACTTCAAACCCTTGTCTTTATACACCTACATACAAATTTCTTCATATCTCACAAAATATAAGCTCAAATATCACGAAATTTATATATATAGCTTTTTAATACAAAATTTTACATTCTCCAAGAAGTTTGAGCCAAAAATTTGTCCAGAAACTCAAGTTATGGTTCCAACCATTACTATGAACAAAATTGCTCACTTATTTCCTTTGATTTAAAAGCACCGCCTTCAACGCCCTATAGCTCCTTCATATGAATTCTAAATGCAACAATTCCTTTGTAAAAGATACAGATCTTAAAATCTCTCTTTTAGTCGTGCCTTTCAATTTCCAAAAGCTACCGTAAAACTCCTCCTATATTCAAAAGAGTAATAGTATGTCTCAACTTGATACCTTAACTTCAAATGGCTATAACTTCTTTACCCTAACTCCAAATCCTCTAATTTTTATACACAAATTATACCCAAAATCCTAAAATTTATAATCCTAGCTTCTAATCTCTAAATGCCCTCTTCAAAGTCGCCAAAATCCTTCTTAAGGTCATAGGCAGCCTCTTCAAATTTGCCAAAACCCTTCTTAAGGTCGTAGGTAGCCTCTTCAAAGTCCATTGGGCATAGTATTTGACCAATAGGGATGAAGTTTTCCATTCCTTGCCTTCATCCGACCATGCCTTGCTTTCATCCTTCTCAATTAGCCTTCTACTAGTTTAAATTTTCATCCTTAGGCTCCTATCTTCTCTCAAGGCTTCATACTAATTATTTAGATCTTATAATTTTTAAATACCATAATCAAAACAAGTAAAAATAAAATAAAATAAAATTTCTTCTATCAACCATTTTTAATTTAATTTACTAATCATTCTAACACACATCTAGACTCATAAACATATAATATATTTTAACTAATTTTTACATATTATAAGTAATTACAATACGACATTGTGATCCTTGTCATAAAAATAAGAGCTTGATTTTTTCTACCCTCTTTTAATCACCTTTACTAAATGTAGCTGTAAAACTTCAAAGAATAAATTCAAATAAAAAAGAAGTCGTGAATCTTTTTTTTATCAAAGTTACAAACTAAAAAAGAGCACTTTTAGATAGAAGTGTACCTATGAATCAACTTGAATAAATCCATTAGGATATTAGAAAGGATACAACCTTAGATCTAACTTGACTTGTTGCAAAAATCCTTAAAATTTTGATCTTGTTCCATCAAACTTCTCAAGTATATTAATCTTTGTTTCCTTTACATTTATAAAAGCAAGACTTTTTGGATTTGATTGTAAGGTTGATTTATTTGTTTCCTTCAAATATATAATTTTTTGGCATAGGCTTTGGATTTCTTCTAAATATGTAGAAATAATACTTCTATGATTAGCATTAATGATTTGTGAAATTTCCACCTTAAGAGTGTTGACAAATTCTTGAAGATCTGCAATAGTTGCAAATCTATTCTCACTTTTGCTAAATCTAGCATCCATAATCCTTCCTTCTATCTCAGACAACTTAAAAATTTTATAATTCAAATTAGAAGAGGATAATCAACAACCTCTAATATCAAATGAAAATTTCTACAAAAAAAAATAATCCACTCTCTTTTAGTAAAAAAAATCAAAGTTCTAAAGCAACAAATATTAATTTAAAGGTGTGCAGTTTGTCACCTTCAAATGCAATAATAGAAGTAAGATAATCCACTCACATCTTAAATACAAAATAAGAACAATGAATCTTCACTCTAGTCAAATTATCAATGAAATAAATCATAAAGGAACAAAATGTCAATACACTCTTATATTATAGTGTCAAGGACATGAATTAGAAAAAGATATATAATCTAATAGAAACTGTATAAAAAAAAAAGTCACAAAATGGGAATAATAAAGTATGTATATTCAAAGAAAACTGGAATGGCTATTGCCAAAGACTAGAAACATGAAGACTCTTGAAACTAGACTAGAACCAAGAAAGGAATTGACAAGAGTGAAGAGGGCTTCACTCTTGCCTCTATAAATACTATCTAGCCCAGAACGCTACATGAAATTAGGTGGTGAGAGTCTTAGCCCTAAGAAACACTGGGTCTTTTGTGCCTCTCGTTTCTTAAGTGCAAGAAGAGATTCATAAAGTTCATAAAGCTGAAGATTTTACATAAAAACATACTTTATTAATCTTGCCATATTCTGCCTTTAAAAACCCGCCTTCAAATTTGCCCATTAATCCTAGGATATCATATCAATTGAAGCAAAATTTGAACACAAAGTACTTAAGGAAGTAAGGAAGCAAACCCCATAATCCCTTTGATTATAGCTTATGTGGTTAGAGTGAACCATGTTGTCAAAGAAACCCCTCCATGCTGCCTTTGATTCTGGACCCCCTTTGCTTCACACCTTCATTGCTCCTCATTATCAATACCCCAAGTATTGAAATTTGGTAGGCTTGTTGCTTGCTTTATGTTGTAAACATCCTCCAATTTTTGCTCCAAAACTCCTCTTGGAAATAAAGTTATAGACTCTACTCTCCTCCTTTAATTCTGTCTTCTACCAACTCTGGATCCGACTACAAATTTTCTCATAATTCTTTAACCATAACTCAAATGCTTAATCAGTTTCTGCATTTCGTTACCGGACTCTAAGACCTACCCCGCAAATTCAGTTAGATCCGTCTCAAATTTCCGAGAATCTACCCTTGGCTGATAAATATTTCTTAAAAAACCCTACTGGCGCTCTGCCCATACAACCTGATTACCTTTTAAATATTTCTCTTTTCACCTACATCCGGTTACAATTTCACTCATAACTCTTTGCTCCAAGATCATATTGACTTAAGATTTTGATTCAAAGTAGTAAACTCAATAAGAAACACAACCCCAACAAATTTTGCCACTAAAGTCCAAATGGTTCTCAAGAGCCGAGGCCCGAAATTTAGTAAACCTCCCTGCCCTAGTCTTAAACACTTGCAACTTTGACGACTCATATCTCCCTTGATACTTAACCAAAAGACATAAAAATTATTTCTATATGTTTCTTATCTTGTCTACTACAAACCCACAAAAAATTTCACTTAAAATCCTCTCTAAGCTTCTTCTACTCACAAAAACGTCTACTGCCTATCAAAAGGAAACCCTATCTCTCCAAAAAGAACCTCTCTTCTTCTTCACGACCCTCTTCTTGTCCTCCCGGCCTGGTCTTCCTTCTTCCCTTGGTCAAAGAGACACCTCAGCCATATCTTTCCACCTCTTCAGTCCTTTCTTTTGGATTAATTTGAAGGAATCTCACCTTTTGAGGTAAATTTCTATTCTACCTTCTTACTACCATTTTTTTCTACCCACTTCTCTTCTAATTTCAGCCCACAACATTTAAATTTAGATCTAAAATAGAAGAGAATAAAGGTAAAGTAGATCTAAGATAAAATAGAAAAAAAATCTAATAAGTAGAAAAAACAATTAAGATTAGATTAGAGATAAAAGAGAAAGAACTACATCCTTCACTGCCAAGTCAAAGAAGCTTGTGTAGTTAAGTTCTTAGCTACTTTGGAGTTGACGTGGGTTCGAATCCACTTGACTTCACTGTAGAATTCCTTGGCTTCTTGACTTGGTACTGCTAGTGGGAATTTCAGCAGGAAATTAGTAGTTTGGCCTACCTATCATCCCTGAGCTTGTGATAAATATTATAACCTTCAAGATAATGTGGTTATAACCACAACCCTTTCTCTTTTTCATCCTCTCTTTTTCTAATCTTAATCTTTTTATTTTAACACATTCCTTTATATCTTTCACACTATGTTTTAATTTACAACATGACATCCACCCCCTCCAAACCTGCACATCCTCCGGAATGTGCCACCATTCATTCTTCATCTTCTCCATCCTCATCTTCAGTTTCTATGATATTTGTATCCTCCATTGATGTAGATGATAGCATTTCAAGGCTTTCAAATGAAAACCTGTCACTCCTCTTTCGAAATGTTTTCACTCGCTTACCTGCTATTGGATTTCTAAGTACAGTTCCATCTAATTCACGAAGTAAGTAAGTGCCATTTTCATAAACAGTGACAACAATATATGGTCCAAACCATCTTCGAGCAAATTTCTTCTGAGTGCTATGCTGATGCTCTAATGTACTATCATAAACCACCACCCAATCTCCCTCTTCAATAGGCTTTACCCGCAATCGATGTGTCTTATCAAACCTTTCCTTATTGTTAAGCCTTGCTTCTTTAAGTCTTTCCATTGCTTTTTGATGTGCCTCTGGTAGTTTACCAATTTGTTGTATTCGAAGTTCTAGCAACCGCTCTCTAGAAATTCCATCTTCCCAGGACAAATACAACCATGTAGGAATTGATTCTTCAATTGGCATAATAGGCTTTTGTCCCAACATAAGTTCAATTGGCATATAACCTGTTACTGTACTATGTGTAGTTCTGTCAGCCCATAAAGCATAAGGTAGTAATCTAGGCCAATCTTTAAAATTTCTTCTACAAGCTTTGACCAAAGCTTGAATGATTGGAGGATGACCTCTCTCACTCTTTCCATTTGCCTCAGGATTATATGCAGTTGTCAACTTCAATTTTACTCCATGCTTTTCAAAAAATGTTTTAGCTTCAGCAGCATTTAATTCTCCTCTATCAGCTCTCATTCTTCCTATGCATCCATATCGACTGAAAATATCTTCAAGAATAAATCTACACACTCTTTCAGTCTGCTTGGTCCTCAATGTTCTTCCTTCAACAAAATTGGATAGCTCTTCTCTTGCCAATACTAAGTATTTCATTCCCCATAATCCATTTGGCATAGTAACTAAGTCAATAACCCATTGAAAGTGAATAGCAAGAGGATAAGTAGGATGCAATTCATCACGATACCGGATCTTTGATTGAAATTGACATTCAATACATGAACTTATAAAATCTTCCACATCTTTGTAAAGTCCTTTCCACCAATATCTTTCTTTGATTTTTTACTTATATGTTGTACGAGAATGCCTCGTCTTGGTAATTTGTGTCGACTGAAATTCCTTGATGAATTTGAAGTTTGTGAATAATCCATTACGTTCTGTTTATTTTTTCTATCCCAATTTTTAACTTTTGGGGTTTTCTCCACAATACATTATTTGAAAAAAAATTCATGGGAATAATGTTTCTAACTTCATAGAAATATTTCTCGACCGATGCCTTTGCTTTTGTGAGTACTTAAATACCACCAACCAATGTCTTTCAATGCAGCCGTATAATTCAATAGCTTCTTAAAAAAGGAAGAATTGTATCTTCTCTTTGGTGGTGTTGTTTTTCAAATACAATGCTACTTAACAACTTTTTCTTGTTGTTTCGTCTTTAAACCGTCATCATCTTTTATGCTATCTTTTCTTTTAAATACTCAATATAGGTATATAAAAAAAAAACATATACTTTTCTATTTTTTTAGCATCCTTATTATATTAGAATTGGATTAAGAGATTTGATAAAAGCTATCCATCTCAACATAGCAATATCTGGAATTGAACAGTTTGAAATCATACCAAGTAGAGGTAAACAATCAACTTCCTATACTACATTTGCTCCAATTAAATAATTCCTTTCAGCCTTTAATGCTGTGACAACTCCCCATAGTTCTCTTTTAACTTGCGGATAAGCTCGTTGTCGCTCAGTCAAAATTCTTGCTCCAAATCTAGTTGCAAAACGTCTTCCATTGATATCATCTTGACCAACAGCCCAACCTATAGCAATTGGACTAGTATCCACCATCATCACCACTGGTTGACCATTTTCATAGTCAACTTGCTTTAAAATAGATGGAGATCTTAAAATATTCTTTAAAGACTCCATAGCTTCATTTTGATCCTTTCCCCACTTGAATTTATTTCCCTTCCGTAAGAGTTTGTAAAGAGGCTCTGATATATGGGCAAAATGTGGAATCCAAATTTGATAGAAAATACATGCCCCCAAAAATCTTCTTACTTCAGTTATACTATTACAAGGTTTCATCTTAGCAATAGCATCGATCTTCTCCAGATTTGGTTTTCTACCATAGCTTCCACATAAATGACCTACAACAATGATTTCATCCATTCCAAACTTTGATTTGTCAATAGATAAAGTTAGACCTACCTCTTCAAGTCTCTTCAAAATTTTCTCTACATCTTCAATGTGTTGTTTGACAAATTGCCTACAACCATATTTATCAATTGTTGTATCCTTCACTTCTTCTTTACAACCTTTGATAGGAATATCATCAATAAAAGGTATGGTCTTCTCAGGTACAAATTCCTTTAAAATTTGATTCATTGCACTTTGCATATGTGCCACTGAATTGGTAGCTCCTTGAGGTAATGTACACATACGAACCAAATCCAAAGGAATCTTCATTGTTGTTAAATCTCTACTCTCTGCTGCAAGTTGAAATTGATCATATCCAGAATATAAGTCTCCAATTGAATAAATTGCATGCCCCGCAAATGCCTCAGCAACTTCATCTACAATTGGTCCAGATCCTTTGTTCCTGATTGTCACACCATTGGCAGGTTGCATATCTTGAATAAACCTTAATGCTCCAGATTTCTTTGGCACCATAAACCAGCGATTTGAATATGGACCCATGGATGGTTCTATAATCCCCATTTCCATCTTCTCCTTGAGCAATTTAATTAATTTTGGTAGTAAAGCTCTTGGAATCGGAATGGGTTTTAAATCCCACGGTATATGTGGAACTGTAAAGATCACCATAGGTGCTACCTCATTTGGATAAACACATCCTATTTCACTAGGTTTAGATGCAAATGCCTTTCCATGTTTTAAAAGCATGCTTTGAAATAAATACTTCTCAGGTTTAAAATGTAATATTTAAATGGTCTTCCATAAAATGTAATATTTCTTTGTAAAAGCATTGATCATTGACTTCAACTATAATACCTCTATTATCCATAACCTCCTCCATATTTTTCAACCTTTCTAATTGATGTAATAGATCAATCGGAAGTCCAATCCATTCTATTAATCCCGATATATTTTCTTCTTGTGAAATTATCTCCATTTTTTTAAAATTCTTTTCTATTTTTCTTATTTTGGCTTTATATTTAGAATCCATTACACTTACACCTTTGAAATTCAAGATACTATGATCACTCAAACTCAAAATTCCATATCCATTCTTATATATATTGGAGAATACCTTAGTAAATATATTACCTGCACCCGCGGACCCCCATTCTCCACGTGTGCTTTCTAGAAATCCTGGAATCCTTCTTCAGTATCAAGAGGTTTTTCACGTAGTTGATCTCTATGCCTCTTGTTTTTCGACTTCACTGTAAGGAATTGTACTGAGTTCCTTCCATCACAACTTCAAATCCTTGCATAGTGAGATCCATCATCTAGCACTTTAGTTTCCATTCTTGAAGCTGTAATATATGGTTGACCAAGAATAATTGGATATGTGCCACGATCTTGAACAAAGAAATTCTGCTCTACTTCCACATTTCCAATCCTTGTCTTCACTGCAGGACATGCTCCAAACAACCCTCCCTTTTCATTGTTCGCAGCTCTCAATATCCATCCATGATTGGTATCTATAGGCCATTTTCCTTTCTCATATATTGCCTTAGACATGATATTAATCTCTGAGCCATGATCTACCAAAGCATGGATTGTTTCATTCAAATTTTCAAGCTTAATCTGAGCTTCTGTAGTAGCTCTAGCCCAATAAGGATGAGAAAATCCTAAAACCTTTGCACCCTTTTTTCCATCACCATCATCAAAAGTGGCATAAGCATATACCTTTGCTTCTTTTTCCTCCATGTTGTGGGTGGTATCCTCCTTCTTCTTTTGAAGTTGAAGAGAAAACATGTCTAAAACCTCCTCTTCTAAATCAATAGGCATACCATCACTTATATCTTTTTCTTCAATCCCATGACTCACCTTATCATCCTCCACAATCGTAATTCTTTCAAGGCTTGACTTACATTCAATAGAAAACACTTGGCCAATCTCTTCCTCCTCTTCTTTAGTTAAACAAGTGTCAATGGCACTTGTCATCACTGTCTCTACTGTCATTTGGCGTTTTCTTTTGATAATATCAATAATCAACTCATGGAAGTCTTTCTTTGCAATTCCTAAGACCTCCCGTAAGGTAAATTCAATTTTTGCATCCAAAATCCGTCCTTCCAATACTCCTTTCAAATCAATAGAAGTTTCAATATCAGATTGAAGCTTATAAGTAAGGCCTTTGGTTTTACCTTTTTCTATAACCTTCTTCTTGTCCTTACCCTTTTCCATGTTATCTTCCACCCTTTGCTTTGGAGTTGATGCCTCCTTTGATTGTGAAGATGAAAGGGTATTTTGTGGTGGTTGATTTATTGTTGGGCCTTCTTTTGTCCTTTCTCCTGTACCACCACCTTTTCGTGTTTGCTTCTTATTCATTGGTTCTTCATCTTCATCTTCTACATTCCTTCCTCTCTTTACTTCCACATAGACATTTTGAAAGTCTTCATTCTCCCTTTCCTTGTCTAAAAAAGCTCTGATGCTAATTGCATCAACTAGATCATTCCATCCTGTTTTCTCTCTAATGGCCTGAGCTCCTCTAATCATAGTTTCATGATTCTCAGGATATAGAGCTTCAATATTATTTTCCCAGGCTACAATTTGATAAGAATCTGCATTACTTAAATCTCTTGGCTTAGGCTTCATCATTCGATCTTCCATTAATTTTTTCATTCCACCTTTGGCAAAGTTAGTATCCAAAGGAAAATTTGTAGATGCATCTCTAATCCTTCCATCTTTGAAGGTAATGATGCCTTTCTTCATGGCATCAGCATATGATTCACAATCACTACGTTTATGATCAGAATCATCACACCAAATGCACCTCATGACATATCCCCTCTGTCCTCTAGAAGTTTGAGAGATACTTGGCTTTGTATTTCTTTTTAAAGCACTCATCTCCACTTTCAGCTCCTTCAATCCCTTCACCAATTCCTCTAGAGTGTCCTCATCCAGAGCCTTACCCTTTGAAGAGTTTGATGGTATCATTGAAGATGTCCTTGTAGTTAGTGGTGTTGAAGCTTCTATCTTTATTCCATATCCCCTAGCCTTTACCCGCTGTTGCTTTGCAATAAGACTTACTGCATCCTCCAATTGTCTCCAATTGGTACTAAAACCTCCTTCAGCTGCTCCATCTTGAAGAAGAAGTAATAGTCTATCCTCCAAAGCTTCATTTGCAGCTTGTAGAAATAACTCTGATTTTCTCACTTCAAGAATCCTCTTCTCTGTTAATGAGAGTTGTCCAAATTTCTTTTCAAATTCTCTTAACAATTCACTTGGTCCCATATTGTTACCTGGTTGTTGTTCCACCCAATCAAAGAAATTTCTTTTGGACATCCTTTCTTCATCTTCATCAAAAAACTCATCTCGAAGCCTCTCTTCAAATTTAGCCCAAGTAATCTCAAAATTATTTTGATGAAGATGTTTCACCTTATCTTGATCTCTGGTACAACTGCCAAGTCAAATGTCTCTATCATCTTCTCCTCTGAAATTTGATAGATTTCCATCTCACAAGTATAATTCCTTAAAAACTTTGAAATGTTCTTTCCATTGAATCTTTCATTCTTAGAAATAACAGCTTTCAAAGCTTTTGTAGCTCCTTGTCCAGCTGCATTGGCAACTTGTTGTCCCATAAACATTTGCATGGCCCTAAAGAACTCCTCTGCAAAGTTTTGACTACCTCCTTGAGCTTGACTACCACTGGTTCTATTATCCCCCATCTTGCCTTAAAAATCTTGAAGCCTTAGAGCTCTCTCAGTGGAAGCACCAAATGTCATGGTGAGAGTCTTAGCCCTAAGAAACACTGGGTCTTTTGTGCCTCTCGTTTCTTAAGTGCAAGAAGAGATTCATAAAGTTCATAAAACTGAAGATTTTACATAAAAACATACTTTATTAATCTTGCCATATTCTGCCTTTAAAAACCCGCCTTCAAATTTGCCCATAAATCCTAGGATATCATATCAATTGAAGCAAAATTTGAACACAAAGTACTTAAGGAAGTAAGGAAGCAAACCCCATAATCCTTTTGATTATAGCTCATGTGGTTAGAGAGAACCATGTTGTCAAAGAAACCCCTCCATGCTGCCTTTGATTCTAGACCCCCTTTGCTTCACACCTTCATTGCTCCTCATTATCAAAACCCCAAGTATTGAAATTTGGTAGGCTTGTTGCTTGCTTTATGTTGTAAACATCCTCCAATTTTTGCTCCAAAACTCCTCTTGAAAATAGAGTTATAGACTCTACCCTTCTCCTTTAATTCTGTCTTCTACCAACTCTGGATCCGACTACAAATTTCCTCATAATTCTTTAACCATAACTCCAATAGCAATCAGTTTTTTACACAACTTAATAGACTCATATATCTACAAACCCCAATAAATTTTACTCAAAATGCTACTTTGATCACAAAGATATGCTCCCCCAAACTTCACTGACTTAGAGATAGACCCCTATCACTTTGAAAGAGCATAACATTTTTTTCATAAGATAAATGAGTATCAAACTTACTCTCATCTCTTTCTTAACTTGTTTAGATCACGTCTATCAATTTTCACACTCAAATTCATCCCCTAACTCCATTCATACCAAAAAAACCCACACACACACTCTGCCCATACAAACCCCAATTCTGCTTTCACTCTATTTCTCTATTCACCTACATCCGGTTACAATTTCACTCATAACTCTTTGCTCAAAGATCATATTGACTTAAGATTTTGATTCAAAGTAGCAAACTCTATAAGGAACACAACCCCAACAAATTTTGCCTCTAAAGTCCAAATGGTTCTCAAGAGCCGAGGCCCGAAATTTAGTAAACCTCACTGCCCTAGTCTTAAACACCTGCAACTTTGACGACTCATATCTCCCTTGATACTTAACCAAAAGACATGAAAATTGTTTTTATATGTTCCTTATCTTGTCTACTACAAACCCACAAAAAATTTCACTTAAAATCCTCTCTAAGCTTCTTCTACACACAAAAACGTCTACTGCCTATCAAAAGGAAACCCTATCTCTCCAAAAAGAACCTCTTCTTCTTCTTCACGACCCCCTTCTTGTCCTCCCGGCCTGGTCTTCCTTCTTCCCTTGGTCAAAGAGACACCTCAGCCATATCTTTCCACCTCTTCAATCCTTTCTTTTGGATTAATTTGAAGGAATCTCACCTTTTGAGGTAAATTTCTATTCTACCTTCTTACTACCATTTTTTTCTACCCACTTCTCTTCTAATTTCAGCCCACAACATTTAAGTTTAGATCTAAAATAGAAGAGAATAAAGGTAAAGTAGATCTAAGATAAAATAGAAAAAAAATCTAATAAGTAAAAAAAACAATTAAGATTAGATTAGAGATAAAAGAGAAAGAACTACATCCTTCACTGCCAAGTCAAAGAAGCTTGTGTGGTTAAGTTCTTAGCTACTTTGGAGTTGACGTGGGTTCGAATCCACTTGACTTCACTGTAGAATTCCTTGGCTTCATGACTTGGTACTGCTAGTGGAAATTTCAGCAGGAAATTAGTAGTTTGGCCTACCTATCATCCCTGAGCTTGTGATAAATATTATAACCTTCAAGATAATGTGGTTATAACCACAACCCTTTCTCTTTTTCATCCTCTCTTCTTCTAATCTTAATCTTTTTATTTTAACACATTCCTTTATATCTTTCACACTATGTTTTAATTTACAACATGACAACGCGTATAGAGAGCAATAAAGGATCGGCGATTAGAGATGGAAAGAATAATTTTTTGACTACACATTTTATATATAGTTCAATAAAATACAAGCTAAGATAAAAAGAGATATTTGGAATTGAAAACAATGCTTGTAAGCTAAAGGCATTAAGTGACTCCATTTGACTAGTGGTTATGTTTTGAGCTATATCTTAAGCAATTTGATAGATTTTTGGCTCAAAATTTTTAAAAATATATATATTTATGATACAGGATTATATAAATTTTTTTTGTGATATTAGAGCTTTAGATTTGTGAGAAATGAAGAAAGTAGTACTCCAGTGTCTTTGAGTTAGGGTTTTAAGCACTTGCTAGGATTTTTGAGATATTAGGCAATCAAAAATAAATTTATAATTGATTTTTTTTATAATAAAACTTAAGAATATTATCTATACTTTAAAAAAAAATTTATAAAAACTTAATAGCTAGATTTTATACTTTAGAGTTCAAGCTATTAAATTTATACTAATTTTTATACTCAAAATATAGATAAGTCTCAAAGACACCCCTATAGAAATGTAGAAAATCAATTCTAATCTATAAACCATTATTCTGCACTATTAGAGGTTAGACTACCACCTAGCTTTCCAAAATTGATGTATCTAGAGGATAAAAATAGATTAAAGAAAGAATTTAAAAATAAAGCCTTTCAAAGCAAAAAGAGATTCTAGAACAAATTAGCACAACAAATAAAAATCATGCAAGAACAAATGATTGTACTAATCAAGGGCCAAAATTTAAACCAAGTCCTATCTCCCATAGAATTTGGTAGGCACATTTCAAGATTGTAATGTAGTCAATGTAATCAATCGGGGTATACTAGCTAGTTTTATCTAGACCCACAAAATTACCAATATAATCTTGGAAGGCAATCATCTTACGTTCTTTCTTATAGTAGCCAAGTCTATATAGGATCTAGTTATCATCTATAAAGCCATGATTATCCTAATAAAGGTTTTAAAAACCAACCAAGATCAAAGTAAGAAGTACATCACTTTTATAATAAAAGATATCCACTTAATAGTTGTTGGATAGAAAATAGAATTATTTGTGGAAATTATAGGAGAAACCATCCAACAAGCATATGTAGGTAAAGTGATAAGGTAATTCCATTAAATTTTCTATAAGGAAATAATCATCAACAAGCTCAAGATGATTTGAAAGAAGTAAAAAATCATAGTTCTGAAAAAGCTTTCAAACCTCCAAATCTATTTAATGACTATAACAATAACTGTTAAAACCAACATCCTTCATCAAATTTAAATACTAAGCAAAGATTCATTCTTCTAAATGGTGGCTACTCTCAACATAGCCAACAATGTGATGGTCAAGGCTCTCAAGATGTAAGATTTGTAAACCAGACCAATGGTAGAATGATTGGAGAATAAGCTTCTACCTCCTCTATAATAATCTAGCCTGTACTTCTTGAGTCAAATTTGATTATGCACAAATTACTCCAATCCAAAATATAAACACTACCTATAATGCCAACTTTGGCAGTTATGACAAGATCTAGGTACTCTAGTCCTATCCCTCCTACTTCAATTGATAATAAAAATAGTTCAAAAGATTTTCTTCACTTTTTAAAAAAAAGAGAAAGGCAATGGCTAATATTAGAGATTCTAAGGAATTACCTCAAGTCCTTGAATCCAACTCAAATAGATTGCCAAGGACCTTGAAGAAAAATATTGAAATAGAGGATTTTTTTTCTAAGGAAGAGTAGTTCTTGAGCTATAGTTCTTGAGCTTGAATTTAATCCTTCAATTCAATTTAAAGGCAAGGATCACGTCAAATAATATGATTTATGAAAAGATTTAAAGAAAATTAAGATAGATATCACAATTGCTTAATTATTAGAGATTTTTCTTTTAATAAGAAGGAGCTTTAAAACAAGCTTTTTTAAAACTAGAATATATTCTAGTTGTTATTCACAAGAAAAATGATTCATGAGTCCTTGAAGCCACCTGTAATGACCAACACCTTATACTTGAGACCATGCCTGAACTTCTGTGTCTTCATTGTGGAAGCGGCCTCAAAATATCATTTTGCTACTACCTTCATAAGCTGGTTCAACTTCAAAGACAATCACGAGTGACTTGCTACTTGGTATACTTTGAAGTCTTCTTTGCTCTTCTAATTCTTCATCTCGAGGTTGATGCCATGAGCTACTTGGTTGAGATGGCATCACTAGTGTGGTATCCTTATTCTTATTAGCCATATTTAAATACACTTTGAGATTAGATATCTTGATACTACAAGAAAGTAAAACGCAACAAGTTATATTTTGATAAGACTTAGATCTTGCTTATATACATTCTTTTGAAGAAGGCTTTTTCTTCATGTTTTGTTAGTAACCAGCTTTTGATTTATCATGATATCATCGATGAAATTTGTGTACCTTTTGCGGCGCTGTTGTGATGAGAGTCTTAGCCCTAAGAAACACTGGGTCTTTTTTGCCTCTAGTTTCTCAAGTGCAAGATGAGATTCATAAAGTTCATAAAATTGAAGATTTTATATAAAAACATACTTTATTAACCCTAACATATTCTGCCTTTAGAAACCCGCCCTCAATTTTGCTCATAAATCCTAGGATATCACATCAATTGAAGCAAAATTTGGACACAAGGTACTTAAGAGAGTAAAGAAGAAAACCCCATAAACCTTTTGATTATAGCTCATGTGGTTAGAGAGAACCATGTTGTCAAAGTAATCCCTCCATGCTACCTTTGATTCTAGACCCCCTTTGCTTCACACCTTCATTGCTCTTCATTAAAGAAGAACTAAGTGCTGAAATTTTGTAGGCTTATAGCTTGTCTCATGTTGTAAACACCCTCCAAATATTGCTCCAAAAGTCTTCTCCAAACTTGAGTTATAGGTTCCATCCTTCTTCTTTAATTTTGCCTTCTAACAACTCTAGATCCGACTACAATTTTCCTCATAACTCCTCGAATATAACTCCAATAGCAATTAGTTTTTTACACAACTTAAAAGACTCATACATCTACAAATCCCAACAAACTTTATTCAAAATACTACTTTGATCACAAAATTATGCTCTCTCAAACTTCATTAATTTGGAGATAGACCCTTGTCACTTTGAAAGAGCATAACATTTTACTTATAAGACTAATGAGTATCAAACTTATACTCATCTCTTTCTTAACTTACATAGATTATGTCTATTAAATTTCACACTCAAATTTGTCTCTTAACTCCCTTTATATCTAAAAAAACCCACACACATGTACTACCTATATAAACCCTCAACCTTACCTTCACTCTATTTTTCTTTTCATTCAAACCAGTTATAATTTCACTCATAATTCTTTGCTCAAAGGTCATATTGACTTGAGATTTTGACACAAAGTAGTTAACTCTAAAAGGAACAAAAAACCAACAAATTTTTTTACTAAAATCCAAGTGGTTTCCAAGAACCAAGGCCCGAAATTTTGTAACCCTGACTGCCCTAGTCTTAAACACCTACAACTTTCACGACTCATATCTCCCTTGATACTTAATGAAAAGACATGAGAATTATTTCTATGAGTTTCTTATCTTGTCTACTACAAACCTATAAAAACTAGCACTTAAAATCCTCTCCAAGCTTCCTCTATATACAAAAACATATACTATCTTTAAAAAAAATCCTATACCTTCTAAAAAAACTCTCCTCCTTCTTCTTCACGACCCTTCCTTGTCATCTCCCTCCTAGTCTTCCTTATCCTTTTGGTCAAAAAGACCTCTTAGCCCATGTCTTTTCCACTTCCTCAACCTTTTCCTTTGGACTAACTTGAAGAAATTTCACTTTTCAAGGTAAATTTCTATTTTATCTTCTTACTACTAATTTTCTATCAACCTTTCTTCTAATCTTAATCTTTTTATTTTAATGCATTCTTTTATATTTTTCATACTATGTTATGATTTAAAACAAGACAATGTATTTGTTACATTTTTTAATGGCTTCCGAGTCCAATTATTTATATCATAGCCACACCAGTGAATTAAATACTCTAACTTCTCCCGTCTCCATTGTGAATCAAGGACTTATTCTACCTCATATTCCACATAGTCTTCAATTTCAATACAAAGTGGTGGTGGCTATATCCGTTGTCGTACTGCATTTACGTGCAGTATATAAAAATATTAAAAATCTTGTATCTATTGTTAATATATGTGTGAGTGCTAGAGGTTATTTTAAAAGATATTATAAAGAGAGGATTTATTATAGCCACTTAGTTAGTGAATTAAGATGGCTATTTGTTTTGTTCCTACCTTATTTATATCCTAGAATAGACTTTTTTATAATTAGAAGAAAAGTAAAGGTTGTTTTATCTTTCTTGTTGACTTTTGAGGTAGAATGGACCTTGTGAGGGGTAAGAAAGAAGAGCATGGGGTGAATAAGGCCCATCCTATAGGGATTGGCTGCCCATGTGGGCGTCTCATAGTCTAATATGGAAAGAAAGGAAGATATACTCCTCTTACTAGACCGAGGAAAGGAGGGAGTTTTGAGTGGTGAACTTTGGAGAGAGATAGCTCCAAGGAGATAGAAGCGTTTGTAATGAAAATTGGTAGGTGTGTTCTTCAAGTTGTGAGGATTCTAGAACCTACTCACTTGCTTGTTTTGGAGTTGTGAGCAAATAATTATGCTTATTTTAGTAGAGTGAGGTTTGCTGCCATCCGATGAAGAGGGGCAGAAACTTCGAGCTGCTACTGCAAGTTTGATTTCAACTCTTTCTTAATGTAATTTATAGAGAGTGTGGAAAATTGTGCTAGCTTTCTATCAAGACATCTCTTGTAGCATTTGGAGTTGGAGAGCAAAAGTTGTGAGCTTGAGAGTGGGAAAGGGTTTGCTGCCACCCGACGAAGAGGGGCAGAAACTTTGTTCAACCACCCAAGTCGGACAGTCTCTTCAATCTTTTGATATTTTACGTGCTTATAGTAGCTTGTGTAAGCTTTCCACAAAAACAAAAATCAATACATTTGGAGCTTTGATGAAAGTTTTATGAGCCGTGAAGTATCAAAGAGGGCAAATTGTTGTTAGGGTTTGAAGAGTAGAATCGACTAGCTACAAAATCTGGAGTTTGAGAGGCATGCATGCGAAATTTTAGAACAAGTTAGGTGATGGAGTGAGCTTTCTAAAAAGCTATTGTATGTCCAATTTGGAGAAGGGAAGTGATCACAACAAAGGCTGAAGTGAAGAGGAGCTTTGCTGCCTTTGCATTTGCTTGGAAATTTTAGCGCCTACTTCTTTTAGCCATAACTTTTAAATGGTAAGTCATCTATTTGTGAAATTTTGATATGTTTTACAATGGATAATTGGCTTTCTATAGGCTATAAGCATGCTTGGTTTGACCTTTTGGATGAATTTTTAGTGATTTATTTAGTTTCAGCTTGTTGTATAACTTGTATTCCTCATATGCGGTTGTATTTTGAGGTATACTTGAATACATACACACTTTGTTTATACCTTTTATACAAGTATATATACTTGTATTTATATCAAGTATTTATAATACATTTTACATATCTTTACATAACACTGTCGCCATCTGCACGCTATCACAACCGCTGATCATATGCTATCTCTATAAGCATCCCATAAGCACATACCAATAACACTACACAAGCATTCCACATACGCTATTGCTGTATGATTTATATATCATATATGTATATTTGCTAAAATATATTATCTCAAGCATTTATACTTTACATTTATACAAGTTTGTTATATTATATAACTCTGAAAGCTTGAATAGTATTGTGCAAGTATAGAACATACTTGTACGGCTTCTTGTCATATTCCTTGCTAGTTCTAGTAGTAGCTAGGAACCCGGCGTATTTTCAAGGCGAATTCTCTCTACCCGACACCGTCCTGGTAAAGTTGATTCACTATAAGCTTCTAAAAGAGAAACATGAAAGACTGGATGTACCTTCATGGATGTAGGTAGTTTCAACCGATAAGCCATCGGATTGATTTGCTCTTGAATGCAGAATGGTTCCAATCTCCTATAATCCAACTTATCGTAAGGTCGAGTAGTCTTGATGTTTCATTGCAAGAGCCAAACCTATCTCCAATTTGAAAAGTAAGAGAATCCTTCCAAAATTTGTCTGTAGATGCTTTGTACGAGTCTTGAGCTATCTATAACTGAAGCTTCAAGGTGGTCTGGATCTCTATTAAATGCTTTGCAAGATCTTCAGCTGCTCAATTTTTATCTTTGAATTTATCCAACAAATCAAGTTTTGAATGATATCCATAATTTGCAAAGAAAGGTATTTGTTGGATTGAGACATGGACTGAATTATTGTACGCAAACTCTGCCAATGGCAGATATGTAGTCCAATCGTCTTGTTAATAGTTGATTGCACATCATAGATATTGCTCTAAGACTTAGTTGACTTGCTTTGTTTGATAATCGGTTTAAGGATGGAAGGCAAAAGAGAGTTTGATATCTATCTTTAATATGTCAAAAAATAACTTCCAAAACTTTGATATAAATTGAGGCCCTTGATCCAAAATAATGTCATCCGGTAAACCATGATACCGATATATATTATTAATAAACAATCTTGTTGTTTCTTCACCAGAAGTTGTCTTTCTACATGGAACAAAATGTGCCATCTTTGTAAACTGATCTACCACCATGTAGATAGCATCAAATGTTATAGAAGGTGGCAAATCTGTGATGAAATCCATAGATATTGAAGACCATGGTTGCTTTTGAATTGATAGAGGTTGTAAAAGCCCGTAAGGGCAATGTCAAGGATTCTTTGATCTTGAACAAAGGTTACATGATAGCACAAAGTTCTTCACTACCTTCCACATTTGAGGCCACTAAAAATCTTGGAAAATAAGCTCTATTATTTTATTGATTCGGAAGTGACGTGCGGCTGGAAAGTCATATCGAGATTGAAGAATACGAAATTAAATTGGTCCTTCCAGAATGTATAATCGATCTTCAAAATATAATAACCCATCCTCAATCTTAAATTTGTCTTTGTCAAAGCGCTGCTTTACATCCGAGACTAATGAGTCCATAATTGATGCTCTACAAACTTGTTTTAAAAAATCAGCATCAATTGACATGATCATGGAGGTGGTGTGGAGGCGAAACCGTTCTAATTGTAGCAAAGTTGTACGCTGCTATTCAAATGATGCATCTCCAGCCTTAGGTACTAGATATGATCTCCTTGATAA
>JAWRVF010001612.1:0-55864 GCA_036785485.1 Physcomitrellopsis africana | reverse complement strand
ATCATCCGCTTCCTCTGGACTTTCTATGGTATGAGCCCCTAACTCCAAGCTTCTGTTGGTGATTGGCTCTACTACACCAATTTCATAAAAGGATCTCGTATCCATCACCAGGGCTTCGGAGTTCAAAAGTGCTTGCGGCAGCTCCTCGGTTGAGGCCTTTACTGGAGCTTGAGAAAACTCATCTTTTGACGGGGATGTGTCAACCTCTTCTAATTGAGACTCCTCAACCACAGCTGAAGATTTCAGCACCTCCAGCTTCTCATCCACAGCTTCTTGAATTGACATAGTCTCAGTTACAGGTAAAGGTTTCTCCGACACTGAAGCTTGGGGAGCAGAGATTGTTACATCCTCAGCCACTGGAGTTGCAAAACCCTCAACAAAAATTTTGGTCACCAATGAAGACTCGTCATCATTTTCTTCATTTGTGGTAGGAGGCACTGAAACTCGGTTTATTTTACCCTCGACCTCCCGCTCAAGGTATTTAAAGTTAGTACTCTCTGAAGCCGCAACCTCCTGCTCAATTCCAACCGTTTCGGTCTCTGCCTTCAAAAGATTTCCAGTTAAAGCTTCATCCACTGGGACGGAGACCTTGACTGGAATAGTATCCTCTCCAAATGCAGACTCTTCAACTGAGCGGGCCTTCTTAACCACATACTCCTCGCTAGCAGAGCTATCTTCTTCACTTTCAGATCTATCTTCCTCACTACAGGAACTATCTTCACTCTCAGAGCTATCCTCACCATCGCTATCCTTGTCGCTGTCCTCAATATCTACACTATCGTTCTCACTAGCAGAACTATCCTCGCTCCCGTCACTATCCTCTTCACTATCCGTCTCACTGTCCTCACTGCCCTCACTATTCTCCGTAACATCCATCTCAACAACACGGGCAGGGGCCGAAGCCAATGCTTCCTTCTCACCTGATACTGGTCCTGATAGAGGTTCTGATACGGGTTCTGAAACGGCCAAAGGGATCTCAACCTCCCTCTTCTCTAAAACCGGAGTCTCCCCAGTAGTAACTTGGGAAGCAGAATCTGCTTCTTTGTTCTCCTCAATAAGGGGACCGACAATGAGTGCCTTAACTAGTGGCTCTCCAGACTCCTCTGTAAGGGATTGACCCACATGAGGATCCTCATATATATTAGGCTTCGTAACGAGAGCTTCAGCTATTGGATCCTTAAACGCCTCTACTACCACTGGGGCTTTTGCATCCTTGCTATTGTCAACTAAGGGTTGTTCCACTAGAGCAATTGCCTTCACTGGGGTAGTCTCGGGATTCACATGTAGAAGCTTCTCTTCAACAACAGGAATTTCAGACTTAAATACAGAGACAGTATTAGCCTCTTCAGTCAATACCAGTGACTCCTTGCCTTTTGATAAAGGCTCTGCTATGGACTCTACTGTGGTCAAAGGAAGCACTACCTCCCTATCCTGCAGAAAAGGAGCGATTCCAGCAACAGCCTCAGGAGTAGTCTGTGCCTCCTTGATGTCCTCAACCAGGGGCTCTGGAGTAGGTGACTCAACCACTGGTGCTGCAGCCTCCTGAATTTGAACCTCAATTACTTGGGGTTCCTCAATTATAGCCTTCTCAACGAAGACTTCAATCATTGGAGCCTCAATCTTCTTCTCTTCCACTTCTGGTGACTTCAGCTCCTCAAAGTCTTCAGCAGAGACTTTCACGAGTGGAGCAGCATCCTTCACAAGTAGAAACTTCTCCTGAAAACCTAGGGCTTCAGAATTGGGCGCATGGCCAGGTTTAGCTTCTTTCACATCTATGATGTTCCGTGATATGTCCAAGGGAAGCTCAACATCCTTGTCCTGCACAAGAGGATTCTGTACTCCAGCTCCTGCCTCATTGATCACCTCCGGCATGGGGATGGCTGTGTCGTGGCCTAATTGAGCTTCCGCCTCCTCGATCTCGGATGATAAGACCTTCTCGGTCTCTCGACCTAATGCGTATTTGAAAGGTCCTTCAGCATCTGAGTATTTCTCTACCTTTATCTGATGGGGGACAGACAAAGGTGCTTCTATGCTCTTCGCTTCGTTCATCACGGTCATGACGTCGTCTTTCTCCGCATCTGTGAAGGCTTTGGATTCTAAACCACAGCTTTTGACGTCAACACTTGCTGACTCTTCGTCCTTGACAGTTTCTAAGACTTGGTGATTAGCAGATCCTGAACTATTAGCTGATTCACTCATCAAATCCTGTATAAAGGATCTCCAGCTGTTAGAATTAGCGCTCTGTTCAATAGATTGTGGCTCCACTTCATTGCTTTGATTATTTTGTGTCTCTTGATGTGCTGTATCAACAGAAAAATTTGGTGGTTTACCCGCTATGTCATCTGAAATTTGCAATGGCGCTTCGAGAAAAGGTGATGCCTCTACAACATTCCCCTGAAAAGGTGTAACTGGTTTCAGCATTTCCTGGAAAATCTCGTTGGCGGCCGCGAACGCTGAATCTCTAGTAATTGCTGAATGGTTATTATCTGCTTCAGATTCGTTAACCAATGCATTCGCTTCCTTCGTTACCACATTCTTACAAAGAATTGTAGACTTGGGCTCCGCAACTGGTGTCTCAGCTACTGCTGCTTCATTAATAAGATATGGTGCGACTACCTTCTCTTCTGATAAAGGAAGAGCTGCATCCACCTCGTCTTCTTTTTCCACTACAACCTCCTCTGTAGATTTTCCGCTTTCAATGTCACTTAGAGCATTGATTGCCTCCTTGAGCATCGCAGGAACAGATACGAGACCCTCTTCAATCAGGGAAAGATTATCATCTTTTGCAGGGGAAAATAAACTCTGGTTGGCAGCTACCATTGATCCGCTTTCCATAATTGTGGTGTCCACTTTTGGAGAAGGCAAATCCATCCCGTGTTTTTCCTCAACAGAGGTCCCCCTTCTGACTGCGTCAACGCTCATAGTTGTTCCAAGCACATGAGCTTCTTCCCTCTCTGGCTCCTTGAAGTGCTCAGAAGTTGGTACATTTGATTTACTTTCCTTCTGACTTCTGCACAGCAGCGAAGCATCATCACTCTCTCTATCTCGGTCAGGTAAGAATGAGGGGTCCGAAGTGGATGAATTAATAGATGCATATATCTGAGACTGAGATTCTTCTTTAAGCATCAAAAGAGTGGCAGCTGCTTCTGGGGTCTCGTCCACAACTTGCACTCCATTCTCCTTGGATTCTTCAGGTTCTCTTTTCCGTTCCTTCACATCCGACAGATTTATGCCCGACTCTACAGTCTTGTTTGCAATGGGGATAACTTCTGTCCCTGGACTAGATCCGACTGTAGAGATGGGTACAGTAGTGGCCAATAATTTGTCTTCCATACACGGTACGCTTCTATTAGTCGAATGCGTTGGGCCAGCTTCCTTATCGAACGAAACGTCCACTGCAGAACTCTCAACATCAGGTTTTTCAAAAGACGTAATCACAAGAGAGTCCGCTTCTTCACGATCTATGCTAACTTGTTTCCGTATGTAACGAATTCTTTCTTGTGATCGCACAGTTGGAAAATTTTGACCAGGATTACATACGAGAGAAAATTTCGGCTCTTCTTCAGCACTAATATCTGCTTCAACAACACGTAAAGGCTTTGCCTTAACGTGTTTTATGGATTTCTTAGCTGCCAGCAGGCCCTTGATATTATAGTAGCAGAACCTTAGTTCTCGAGTGGGTGTAATGGCTTGTCCAGACTCAGATGTAGAAGCCTCTTGAGATACTGAAACACCAGAAAGTCGTTGATCGAAGAAAACGTTCGTATCGATGTCATCGTCTTCATCCTTCAATGACGTTGAGAGCGGGTGTAGTATCCCCTTACCCTGCAGAAAATTCATGTTTTCATTTCAATGTGCGTTTCAAACTCTGCTGGTACCAGAGTAATGAAAGACGTCTTACTGTCTTTGGACATCAATCCGAGCTCTTATGGTGCAGGTCAGCTGCAAAGAGTTATTAATACGAACCTCAACCGTAAGAATCTCAAATTTCTGACTAACACGAGAACTAAGTGTAGCTGCCACGGGACCTGGACCACAGAAAACTAAGGTTCACAGTAGGAAGCAGATGTGGATACTACAAATCAATGACATAGTTACTTGCTAGTGAGAAAAAGTATAAATATAATGTTAGCCAATTTCTTACATATTGTTATGCATTCGTAGCTACTTTTATGGTGATTTTATGATATGAATGTGGTTCAAGGATATATATATATATATATATATATATATGTATATATGTGTGTGTGTGTGTGTGTGTGTGTGTGTGTAGAGAAGTGGAACAGAATGTACCTTGGAAAATGCAGGCACTCCAGTGGTGATGGGAGCACTGGATGCCTTGGGTGGTGGAATTACCCTGGTAGCTGGGAAAGATCCAGAGTACTGTTCTCGACTCAATCTGAGGCCTCCACCTTTTCCCATTCTGAGTTCACCTTCTAATAATATAACAAGGACGTCGAAGCCGGTTTCTGCAGGTTCATTGAGATAGATTAATCTCTAGCAAATGGAAACCGATGACTAATTGGTGAATTCAAACACTATATGGACAAAAAAATTAGCAGGAACTGATAGTCATCTATCAACAGCAGTAGCCTTGTAAACAATTCGTAAGACTTCACACGTCAGCATGCATATAACATTGAATGACATTTGACCTTTATCTCTTAACGCTAGAGATTGTAACTGCAAGCGAAATAACAGATTTCTCAGCTCTGAACGCCCAGGAGACAAACTCTATCTTCTCCTGCATTACTAGGGATTCTTCGACTTCAAAATGGTTCACATTAATAATGACGATGAAACAAGCAGTAGACATATGTGGGAATAATAAAACTCCAATCTCTACAATTATACAACTCATCATACGACAAGCAACGGCATACTCAAGGATCGGGTAAAAGAAGTTGTTATCACCTGGATGTGAACTTGAGAAGAAATATTTACTCAAAGCACAGGAAAAGTTGAGCTGATGTTATTGTGTTTCACACAACTGAAGGCACACTCTAGAAGACAACAAGATGCAAAGAAAGATGTTGACTGTAAGTAGGTAAACGACAGTAGACAAACACCAAGTACCGAATTGACGTATAATGCGTATGAATTTAAAAGATATAAAGAAAAAATCTCAAACCCCTGTTCGTAGGGAAATTACGAGATGTTCCAATACGAAGACTTCCGTAAAGACTTCCAAATTTCTCATTAATCGGCCAAATATCCTACAGTAGGAAAGAGGTCATGGCAATTGAGAATTGGTGATCCTTCCTCTGTCACAACTACGTAAATCAGAAGAGGGTGATCCGTAATGACGACGAATCTGTGAGACGATTCTAGCCTGCCGTGCAATTGAAGAACAGGTCTTCTAAGTGGAACTAGAAGACACTGAAGAAAACAGGGAAAAATATAACTAGATAAAAATCTTACGTTCACCCGTAGTGCCTCATAACCTTCCTATCGTTTGAAAATCACGGAAAATATCAGAGGATATGCTAAAACAAAGCATTACGAAAGCCACAAAGATCGTATGTTATCATAAGGTTTAATGACAGACGCAATCGTCTGAATCCACACAAAAGCTCAAAGCGCAGAGACAAATACTGCACCCTCAACGAACCTCTTTTCAACTAGCGAAAAATTGCTCACATGCTGATAACAAGGCATTGTTTCGGGTGCTGCAATGTCAACTCTTGCGCGACAGTGGAAATATTGTGCGTAATCGTGGATCCCTGAGCCTCAATCAGCGATGTCACGTCTAGACGATGGTGCAGCGGGTCAAGAAACGACTCTCTGAAGAAAAATGGAGTCGCAGAGCCCTACGAAACTCCTTACATCAATACAACCTAGCCGAAAGCTCCATTTGCTGGGATTGTGGAGGGGAGAGAGATAGAGGAAGCGCGCTCAGGGATCGAGGAAGACGGGATCAGCCTCACATGTGACCAATTCCAGTGCGACACGGTCATTGAAGATGCAAACTAAGTTTGAAACTGCGTACCAAACCTTTGAAGCCGCCCATGTCTTTGTGTCGGCCCTCCTTGAGTCCACATCCGGTCCCACGATTACAGAGGAGGACGTGAAATGGCCATGGAAGCATACATTCATGCCTCCAGAATAAGTCAATTATCTATGTATACTAATCCGCATCCACGGCTTGTAAGATGAATATCGTCGCAGATAATCAGGGAAAATTTGAAAGTCGAGGCTTACTTCCCCCCTCGCTTCGACTCATTCTCTCGCTTGCATGTTCGATTATTACCCTCCACTCTGGATGGCGATCAGACGTTCCAAAACACAACATGATGCAGCTGCTGCACCACGCCATTGACAAAGTCTCTGACCGCAGTAACTTCTTCTTCGTCAGTTTGCACATTGGTGATTCTCATTCATTGGGAACTCTATCGCACAGTACTTGGAAAGCGAGACGTGAATTTTATATCTATTATTGGCATGTACCCTACCATTTCCAAATCGTTTCCTTGTGCGGGACATTACTCTTTCAATTCGATTACGTGAATCTACTACAAACAAACGCCAACTTGTTATAGTAGCTCCCTTCAGTGTGGAAGAACCAAGTACGCTCCTCGTCTTCTATACAAGACATTCTCTCGGTTAAAGGCAACCCATCTGACCAAGGACAATCAATTCCATCTCGTGGCCGGTGAGAAGCCGAGACCAAGTCAGTCAAGGCCGAGAGTAGGGATGAGGTGAACACAGAAGGAGATTCGATGTGCCCAATCTTATTCTATGTGGTCGGCGTGGCATGTAGCGCATGACATGAGCTGATGAAGTGATACCACCCGCAAGGCAAGGAAGCTGACAAAGGGCTTGACCCTGCTACACAAGAGGCAGTGAATTGGTACTCTGGCTATTTCGACCAGGTTCTTTGAGTTACAACTAACACTGATCTTCGAAAAAATTTCCACCATGTGATAATGAAGAATGAATTCGAACCATTGAAATCCTTTACGTTGTCATTTGGTAAATAGTTTGGGGTATTTTCTGTAGAATTTTGGAATCTCTAAGCACACATTAACCCTAATATTAAGATGTGTCAAATTTTTGCTTGAACATTGTTTGAGAAGGATAAGTGAACTCCAGCTCCAATTTTTGAATGTTAAGACCCCATTATTAGCCAAGGTCCAACGAAATCTAGAACATGGTCCTCAACATCCAAATATAAGAGATTGACATTTTCCGAAACCATAAAATAGTGCACAGTAGCTTTCCGATACTTTGAATACCGTTTTCACTTGTAGAAAGTGAAATATACTCTCACAGTTTCTTTCTGTCATTGGATGCTTGACCTCCGCCTACCTAATCACAAGGAAAGCATTGAAGTTGTAGGACCCAGAATAATGCCATGCCAGCTCCCAACTGCCTGTTGTCTCGGGGCCTTTTCTTCCTTCCTCAGACTCGACGGCAGATGTGTTCATTCGTTGAAAGTACAGGATCTTCGAAGCCCTGTCCTATTTCACATTGCTTGGATGTCCCAGTGTTCTTTCTCTATTATCAACTCATCGAAGAACCAAGTTTGTAAAATTTTTAGATGATCAAATGGTGTTACTCAGCGATGGGAGTTCTTCTCTAGTGGCATGTTTCTAATCAGTTATAACAATGCTCTGGATTCTGGAGTATGAAATCGACACCCCCCTGTATCGAAGCGTCCGAGATGTAACTCACACTTATCTAATGCCGTTTGCAAAACCCTAATTGTTCCTTTGTGCTATGGTCCTCATGAAAGAACTATCATACTGCAACTGAGGTATCTGGGGAGCAACAAGGAACCGACTTGATAAACCAAATATAGGGTCAACGTCCTCCGCGTTTAAATTGACTTGCATGTAATATCACTGTTCACCCTTACTTTCAGGTCACTCGGAGCTGCTTCTTTTTGATTTAAGCGATAGATTCCTTCATTTTTGAAAAAAAATATTGCGCATCCCTTCATACGATCAAGTCAAAAAGAACGTCCATCCAGATTCCAAATAATCTCAATAGCAAATGGAAGGCACAACAACGTAATGCCACAGTTAAATTCCTCAACGTGGTTTGTAGTCTGTTTCACGAGCTGCAGAGTTCTGTCCAACAAGTCACTATCGCAACTTCGATATTAAAAAATGCACTCAAGTAAGCGGAAATCATCACAGTAGAAATACAAATGAACGTAGACGAGGGTCTTTGCTAATAATGTACTAGACGCATGCAGATGTTAAAAACGCAGACATACAAGATCAAAATCTGAAACCAAAGGACTTCATCGCTTATATTCCTCTTATAATAGATCAAGGCTGAAAGTTGACTATACGATAACCATGTAACACAGCAAATAGAATGAGTTACAAGCTACAAGTATCAGTGACAAAATCAGTGACTTAACAGGATCCTCACTTTATCATAGGAATGTACCCACAGAAATGATACCATGCCTGAGCAAGTAGACAACAGACGGCATAAACTCAGCGTGACTTCAAAACATGGAAACTCGGCTAAACCCAATCTCCTATGTTTATGTAGATAACTCAGCATAATCAACAGTAAGGCTCGAAAGAAGAATCCGAACAAGAAACACGAGATTTGCAATGTAACCAATGACTCCTTGAGAAAGGAAATCACTTCTGATGATATTTTACAACTACCAATCGTCATCAAATATACATGCTTCTGCCACTGAAAAACTGACCAAGAATACACGAATCCAAATCGAATACTCTGATTGTTTAATGTACCAGGTATTTATCGCCCCCTCACTCTTAAGCCTGAAAGAACCATTAGAACTGCAGAGCCCTGCATTGCTTCTAAAACAGTACAGCGTCCCAAAAAATCAGTATTCGACTCTTTTCGAGATACTTCACGTCTTCATTCCTTTCACTGTTTTCAGGTAAAGATGAGACATTCTGGTATTCGCAAAACTACTTGATTGAAATCTCTTTGCGCAATTGACTACCTTCTTGTCACCATGCTGCCGCTCGTACCTCTAGAAGATGATGGGGATGAAGATGATGATGAACCATCTTGCATACGAGGTCTCTTGTTCTTTTCCATTCCCCTCTCTGCCATTTTGTGCTCATCAACCTTCGATTTCGGAAAGGAATCCTGAAGTATATCCTTCAATTCTGCGAAATGCCTCTTTTTCATGAGCTGCTCCTCAATATTTCCCTCATCGTTAGGTTCAACGTAGTCATCATCCAGAACATACTTGTCAATGACTGCCGAGTAGCATGGAAAGTATCTGCGTCCCATTTCAACTGCAAATTTTACACGACAAAATAAGTGAAACAAAGAAGATGCAAACAACATTTGCAAAGGTCCAAGTTTTAGCACAACATTTTAAGTCTAGAATAAGCGGTAAAAATTCACTCCAAATAAAGCATCTCGTTCACAGCCCTACTCCACATGAGGAACACGAAGTATTCGAAAGAGAAAGCTACTTCGTTACACTCCGTGTTATCCACCTCCAAATTCGACAGCAGGCTTAAAAAAAACTCTCCAAAGCCTAAAACAAAAGGTGAAATAATTAATATGAGAGGGAAATCACTCACCAGCTTTCCGTAGAGCATCACACCTCTGACGTAAAGATTCCAACCGACCTTCCTTAGATTGATCTTCGGCACCAGCAACCAAACTTGCGAGTCTCTTAGTTGGCTCTTCGTTAAGGTCCACAGCAGGTTTCGTCCTCCTACTTGCTATCCCTGATCCGGGCGGTTTCATGTGAACTCCCGTGAATGCAGCGTACGAATCTAAATGAGATATACCCATTATAATATCTGCTTCCCGAGGGTACAGCAACCTTGCCAACGCCACTGCAAAAACATAAATGTTATTTGTGCAGACGTTATTAATAATGAATGAAGGACAATCGCACGGTGGCGTTATCCTGCGAACTATGAAACTTGCAATTTCAACAGCCTCTAGGTGTAAAACATTACCTCGATTCTCAAGATAAAGCAACATCGACATAAGCTCCTTCTCAGTAGATGGCATGGTCAACATAGCTGCTGCAGATTGTGGGACTGTCAAAGTGTGTTTCTTTTCTGCCTGTTCCAGGATAGTGATGCAGAGGCGTTCCTTTTCAGTATCTTCTCTGTCGACATTTGATTTTCTGGTCAGACGTCTTAAGATGTCAAGGGCTGATAGGTTATCTGGCGTAACATCTTTCAGCTGTGCAGACTTGTCCAGAAGATTCCCGATTGCCTGTGGCTCCCTCCTCCAAGCAGCCACGTGAAGAACTGTCATACCCCTTTCGTTGCGTATTTTTGGATCTGCAGAAAACTGAGTTAATCATCTACTTACACAAAAACAAATCCACGCATAGAAATAACCATTCTCGTCATGCAAGTTGTCTCACAGAGCAATAACCTGCGATGCTATCAGCACGAACCTTACATTACAAGTACTTTCATTAGATTCCAAAATTGCAGCCACAAGAGATTCTCAGTTGAGAAAAGAAAATGATTGTTCAACTGTCAATCAATCTACGTCAAATTTTCTCAATATACTTTACCTGCAAGGTTCAATTCCAGCAGACGAGCCAAAGTCCTAGGATGACAGTATGCTGCAGCATAATGGAGTCCGTGTGCTCCATCTAAATCTAGCTTTTTTTCATCTAGTAACAGTCGAACCAATTCTACATCATCCGAGTCCAGTGCTCTGTTCAAAAAAATTAATAAATAAATAAATAAACAAAACCAGAACGTTTTCCGTATAAAAGCTATTAGGCGCGAAAAGAAAGATATCAGAAGAACAAAGATAAATGTACATACTCATTCTAAAGAAGAAACCAAATGTCTAATTAGGGAGGGAGATAGCGCTGTCAAATATTAGCCCCCGGGGTGGCTCTCATCATAACACAGCAGCATGCGTGTGAATGACAGTACTTTGAAAATGATCACCTAAAGTTTAAACAATCCAACATGTTTCCAGGTTTTCACCTAATGCTTGCAGTTAGGTGCCAAGTAATGCGCTACAGAAGTGGGGTGTTTAAGTAGGAACTACAAATCCAGCAACATTCCTCTCTTACAGCTTTTCCCACGTGACAAACTCGGTATCCACGAATACAGTGCATTTAATTATCAGTAAGTTTCACGATGAAAAAGAAATGATGAAGTAATGCCTGTGAATTCGTTTGCATTGCATTTCCTGTAATGGAGCCAGATGAGAAATGCCATTTCCAAACTCCACTCGCATCCTTCTCACTTCTTCCAGGGCTGCTCCAGAAAACTCCTTCTCTAGCGTCAAATTATCAAGTTTTGAAGAGGCCAATGTGGTTAAGCACACCGACTGCAACTGAGGGCATTCAATGGCAGAGGCTGATCGATGAGCATGCAGCATATCTTCCACTTGAAATTTTCCCATGTTATCGATAAGATGTTTCTGCAAAACGTGAAATTCGCATCAATACTCGAAGACACTTTTCAATGTTGACATATACCAAAACAAAATTAGAATCTGAAATTTCCATAAATTCAAAATTGCGTCATAATATAGCAGTTGACTGGAAGAGTCTACGTGCTAGTTATACTATACTGATCTTGACTCTGGTATTGCATTACCTTATTCAAAATGACTGGTATAATAATATCCGTTGAGTTTTCAGAATCATATATTGTATGATGCTCACAGAACTGTGAATGAAATTGCTACTCAAACATAACAATTAACCTTCCTGAAACACATGCACCTAGACATGAGATTCAAAGTTCTACCGGTACCTTTCGATTTAATTTCCGACATAAAACACATCATGAAATATAGAGAAGTCGGAAAACACTGTAAGAGACACATGATGCAATAATGAAATTGCTTGTTCGGGGGGGGGAGGGGGGGGGGGGGCATACCTGCGCAAGGGTCTTCAATTCTGGTAGATTTAATAAAATAGCAGCGTAGAGGATCTCCAACACGTAGTTGATAGCTGGGCGACATGTCAAATGAGCACAGGAGGAATCATAACAAGCAATAACTACTGGCCAGGGTTTCATCTTTCCACCATACACATAGCCCATCACAGCCATAAAAGCTTCGTACCCTATCTTTCCTTTATCGGTAATAGTGTTGAGCTCCAGTTCAAACTTCGATTTCCCATTCCGTTCTATCCCTGCAAACACCTTCTGTAAACCTGAGCACCGAGCTGCGAGAATGCATCTGTGAACTGGCACATATTTCCCCTCTACAATGATATTAAGGTCACTGTATTCCTCATCGGGTATCTGAATGAGTGTTTCAAGATCAGAACAGAGTTTCTGGAATGAGGCTGGTGTAACCCCTCCTTCGGTAGTATCATGCACCGGCAGAGACAGCCTGAGGTCCGACATGGCTAGAGTAGTTGAAACCCCACCAGCTCCTCACGTCAACCTCACTTAATTTTTTCCTCCCTGCCTACAAGGTCATCTTCTCCATAGAATCAAGGCTCCGCGGAAAACATTCTCCTAAACACAACAACCTACGCCGCGAAACCACTAAAAGTAACACAAAACATCTTCCATAGTTTTGCCACGTTCCTTGATTCCCCCAAGGGTGTACATAACGAGGCACGGGAGAAGCTACTTGTAATCGGTACCGAAACTGTAGATCTCCGGTCGCATTCCTGAGGTAGGTGTCCATCTCATCCTCAACCGAAGCAAATATGACACAAACCCGCACAAACACGAACAGACCGAATCCAATATGCGAACAGATAACAAAATCTAAGCTCTGCGAATAAACGAAACAGTGTGATAAGGAGCATCTAGGCTAGGCCGTGCGCAGGCTACGACCCTCACACAAGCCGTCCCCTGGCACCATATTCCACTCGCAAGCCTCGGACAAAACACTAGAACCTCCTGGGAGTCCCCCCCACCCCCTTACAAGGAAACGAAGCTTCTTGGGATCCCATACGGAAGCTACCTCCACCGACCCCGAAATTTACCATGACTCTACCGAAATCCCAACTTGCAAGGATAACCGCCGACAGTTTTACTTGCAATGCTTCTCTCGCTGAAAGACCGCTCACGATCGCACACTTGCGCTACCTCCTCGCAACCACGGGAAAACAAGCGCGTTAAAATAAGCAAGGGGTTTCCACTTTAGGATAAGTAAAAAAGAATAAGTGAGAATAGAACTCTCTGTTTTTTTGGTCACTTACTGTCATTCTATTATCCCAGGGGTAATTGTTGTCAAACTGTACTTGGGGCACCTTTTGAGCATTTAAATACGACATTTCCACAAATCACAATGCCTCACGAACTTCCCTCTTCAAAAAAACCTTTGGTGTGTTGTAGACACTTTATTATTGTATTCTAAGAATGAGGAGGTAAATATATTCATAATGCATGCATGTGTGTGTGTATATATATATACATATATATGCTAAGGAGTTAAATCTTTGACTTTGAGGTTATTATTACATGACATTTAAAATTATAATATGCTTAGTATCATTTTGACCTTTTTCTTAATTAAAAAAATATAAATATAAAATATAAAATAATCTTAAAATTAAAATTGGTTCCAATTATTAAATTAGTAATAAATTTTCTATTTGTTATTATTTTGATTTGTGTATATTTTTATTATTTTAATAATATACAATATTTATTAATTGAACTAGTATTTATAATTTCATAACATTATTCAAACATAAATTTTGACCTATTATTAATTATAATACTATTTTCTTTTTATATTATTGAAGTTTAAATATAAGGCCCAAAAATTCTATATTGTAGTTATTTTATAAGAAATTTTAAGTATTATAGCCTTTTGTAAATCTTATTCTTATAAACTTTACTAACAATATGCTTAAAATCTTATAAATTATTATTAAGTGATAACCTACATATGACTAAGAGATATGAATTTCTATAGATTTGTCAAAAGATAATGAATATATATTATTAAAAATAGAAAATAGAAACTAAATAAAAATATACAAGTTAAAGATAATAAATAATTAAAATAATTATTGTTATATAGGATATTTTTATAATAATTTTATAGCAAAAAAGTTTTTTTAATAGAAGCTTTTATAGCAATATGATATATCAAATACAATTTTAGATATAATTAAAATATAAAAAGACTTGCACAATATTTCATTTAGGGTCCTAACACAAAGATATTTTGTAATTCTTTAATTGTAAATTTTTTATTTTAAATGAGAAATTTTATTTTATAATAGATTTTACTTTGTTTTATTTTATACCTTCAATTTTGTAATTGGACCATTTCTTTGAACAATATTAAGTAGTATGTTTAGATTTTGTATAATACAAAGTCATATAAATTATAGAATATATTAAAAAATATACTATGTTATTTAAAATAGAATGATAAATATAAATCTTCTTATCAATATTAAATTTTATTTATTTTATTTTATTTTAATTTTATTTTATATTTTAAGATATTTAAATTATATGAAATGTAATTTTAATATCTTCTATTATCTATTGTATATTTTTAAGAAATAAAGAAGTGGTCAAAATATAATAAAAACTTAAAATATCATTAGTTGATTTCCTAAAAATAATTTTAAAAAGTTAATTGTCAAACTTTGAATAGAAAATCAATTATTTAGCTCAATATTTAAAGATTAGAAATAAAATAAAATAAAATAAAACATACTTTTTAAGTATCATGGTATAAAGTTAAGAAATTATTGATTGATAAAATCATCATCATTCTACTTAAAATCAATTGTTAGTAATAGAAATTGTAAAGAAAATATATAATTTTTTTAAGTATTAGTTTTAAAATTAAAATCTAATTTTTATTAGCATTAAAAAAATATTTTATTTATATTATATTGATTGAGATTTTTCTAAGCAATTCAATTTAAGTCGTTCAATGTAAGAATTTAATGTTTAAAAATTTTTAAATAAAAAAATGAAAAGAATAGATCAATTAAGTTTCATTTTATGAAAATTAATAACAAATAATAATCTTAGATAATATTGTGGTTGGACCTAAATGACAAGTTGTATTTGATTAGAAAGAAAAGAAAATAAATTAAATAAACACAACTATATTATATTCAAAAACTAAAAATAAAAAGAATTACAAAAAAAGATATAATTATTTAAAAAAAATAAAAAATAAAATAAAAAAATCTATCTTTGCATCTTTATAGCTGATTAATTTTTAATATTTTTGTACTTCTTAACAAAATTTATGCATTTTAAGCATCAATTGTAGAATTTTTACTTGCATAATTACTATGATAATTTATATAGTCAAATTTGACTTATTGAAGGAGAAAATGCACATGGGAATACTCGAGCCTTCAATAGCTCCATATTCTAATCGTTGGTTTATTGTTCCTAAGAAGTCTGGAGCATTACGATTCATCAAAGATATGTAATCAGCTAACTAGATTACCATTAGAAACAAAGGATTAGGACCAATTGTAGATGAAGTAGCAGAAGTTTTATCGTATTACCTGTTGTCTTGTTCGGTAATGCACCGGACACTTGGCTGTAGAAGATAAAGTTGTGTTTGCAAATAATCAAGAAATCTTAATAGGTTTCATGCATGTATGAAGAATATAATTCAAATTTCAATTCAAAAGTGTTTAAAAACACTCCTCTTAGTAATATTAATCATACATATATCTCAATTTCTTGTTTCTTTTATAATTAAGCAATTTTTATTTTTATTTGTAAGCCCTAATCCTAATCAATGAGCTTTGATAAGCTATAATTTTTAATCCAACCATCCACTTAGTGTGAAAATTTGCACTAAAATGTTAGTTTACGCCTTCTACATGCTCAAAAAAATTCAACCCAACCCAACTTACAAATTGCAAGAAAATGCCCAAAAACCGCACTGATGACTCTTGTCCGCCAACTTGAAAATTGATGCAAAAATTCCAATGGTGATTCCTCCTTCTTCAGCTATTAACTTTAGTCCAAACTTGGTATGTAGCTCGATCTCTAAGTCTTCTATCACTATGCCAAAATTTACGTTGATCTAATTTGTAGATCTTTAGTTATCATAGAAATCCTATCCAATCCTAAACTGCCAACTTCCAAAAACCCTTTGTATCAAAGCCCAAATATCTTCTGATTGCATTGATAGATTAACACAAACTATTGTACACACTTAGCACAACTAGCAATCCAAATAATATCAAATTTTGAATCATAGATGCTATACAGATTGCACGAATCACTCAAGAATGCAAGCCATCATTGTCTTATATAAAACCTAAAACACCAATACAAACCCTAATTTTGAACAACAATTGCAAACTTATCCAAAATCTTATGGCAATAAGATTAACGCCTTTGGAACAAGCTTCAAGCTAGCTATCTAATTTAAAAACCTGATCTGAAAAAGCCTTCGTACTTTGCCCTAAGCAGCCATTTTTGTGGCTAGAGGTCTGATTTTGACCCTGTCCTACAAACGGCCAACCTTCGGGTATCAATCCAACCTATCCTAGGGATTTTATAGCCTGACCCTACCCTCAACTTAACCCTAGTATCAATCATGCTAGTAATTTATCCTTTGTATTATATTTTTACTATTTTATGGCCTTTCTAAGATAGTAAAAGAATTAATACAATCTAGAAGGTAAAATTACTAACTAATTCTTATATACTAACTATTAAGTGAAGAAAATAAACTAAGAGGTTTTCATAAAAATCTTATTAAAATATGTTGAATTCTTATTGAACTAAGATAATAGAGTATTAATTAAAAAATCATTTTTAATTATAGTTTCACCATATAATCGTGTTACAATATGACATCCACCCCCTCCAAACCTGTGCATCCTTTGGTATGCACCAATATTCTATAGTCAATGATCTCTTTTAGTAATGCCAATGTTTCCATTTACTCTACATGTGCAAGTAGGTTGGAAATATCTTCCTTTGCATATGACCAAACCATTGGCGAGGTACAAATTTTGAAATAAGCAGACTTAATTGAAACCTCATCCACATAGCCACATATATCTTGCTTGCATCTTTTGTCTTGTTCTTTTGATTCAAACCTCTATTTAAGATGTCTATGTAATCTTTAAATCCATTGCCCATGCCTTCATATTTGAAGATTTTTAGATTTTCAACCCTTAAATTCTATACTTCATGATGAACCTTTTTCTTATCAAAATCCAATTGTGCCTCCAATATATGTGCATTATCTATGTAACCTTGACCTTGGTCCAAAAGATTAGTACTTACAATTGACTTGATTAAAGCCATTGACTTAGTACCCTTACTTATGATTCCATAATCTTCTTTTGCCATATAATTTTGTAAAACATCTATCATTTCTTCTTGAATGAATCCTTGTAAAACATCCTTCATTTCTTCTTGAATGCATCTTTGTGAAACATCATAACCTTGTGTTATCTCAAAGCGTTGTATTACTTTATAACATTGAAAAATTTCATGGCCTTGTGAAACCTCATGTTCTTGAAAAATCTTAGAACTTTCGCCATAATCCTTTGTGGTTTCACCACCACATTTAGTATCATAACCTTGTGTAATTTCATAATCCCCTCCATGTCACGGACATATACATAGTTACTTATATGATTAGATAGAACTAGATAAAAGAAAGTAAAAGCAGGTTAATTCTATAATATCTTTAGAAAAACTTCCTAGAAACTTCATAGACGCTGCTTTGACTTTATAAGTGTCCATAGTAGACTTTTGGATTAGAAACTTGGTCAATAAGTTAGCCACATGTTGCACATGTTGGTAGCTTGAAGACCAAGCTAAATACGTGGCAAACATATAGGAAACTTGCCCTGCAAGTTTGACACGTGTCTTGCAACTTGGACACGTGTCTTGTAAATTGGACACGTGTTGGAGGTCCTATAGAACGTCGCCACTTAGCCCTTAGGTAGATAGTATAAATAGAGACAAGAGTGAAGTCTTCTTCACTCTTGTCAACTCCTTTCTTGTTTCTAGTTTGATTTCAAGAGTCTCTAGTGTCTTGTCTTTTGGCAATAGCCATTCCAGTTTCTTTTAATATATACACTACCTTGTTTCTATTTTGTTATATTTCTTTGAGAGTATTTTTCACTTACTTATTTGCTTCCGTTGAGTTCTTGTCCTTGGCACTCCATAATGTTCGTGTAAAATTTCAAAATTTCTTTCATCCAATCCATATGTGGTCTCATAGCCATATACAATTTGACTTTTATCATCATATTCATCTATAATTCCACCACTTTCCACATCATAATGATATGAATTCATACATCTTTCATGATTAGAACCTTGAATAGATCCATAATCCATCTCTTTTGAAGGCTCAACCTTAAATTCTTCAATATAATCTAAAGTATTTGAAAAAATATCTTCACCTCCTTCAAATGTAGAAAATACCTTTTTATCATTAAAAGATGTTCCATCCAAATTGCCATCACCAACTTGCATAAACTTATTCAATATAGAATAGCTATAGCTTTCATCCACATTGTTGTTAGTGTCTAAATCCTTGAGCTCCATATTGCCTTCAATTTTTTGGATATCTTGGCCTTTCATACTAATAGTTTGAATAGAATCTTTATTCTTTCTTTCACCACTCTCAATATAAGATCCAATTTCTTTTATTTGCAAAAAATTGGCTCCTCCTTTGAAATCCTCCAATTGCTCTTCTATTTCTCTTTTTTCAAGATTAATCCCTTATAATGATAAAGATGATATAGAAGCCAAAGTAGAAAATTTCTTAGGCCATAGTGCAATTCCTTTAGCTTGTGGTCTTTGTTGCTTTGTTAAAACAATCACTGCTTCTTTCAACTCCTTCCAATTATTGATACAATCACTCTCTGTAGACTCATCAGCAAGAAGCATAAAAAACTTGTCTCCCAAGGCATCATCAAAACCATTTAAAAACAAGTCTACCTTTAGAACATCCAATGACTGTCTCTCTGAGGATGAGAGTTGATAAAATCTCTTTTCAAATTCTTTTAAGAATTCATAAAGATCCATGTGCATACCTGGTTGTAAATATATCCAATCTAAAAACTTTTGTTTGGTAATCCTATTTTCATTTGTATCAATAAATTTATCTTTCAAAAGTTCTTGAAATTTTGACCATGTCTCTATACACCTTTTAAGTAATCTTTTTATTTTTTTATGAATCCTAGGTTCAATAGCCAAATAGAAGCTTGAAATCATCTTTGCCTCAAGAATTTGGCATGTTTCTATCTCACATGTATAAACTTGTAAAAACTTAGTGATATTGCATCCTTCAAACCTCTCAAATTTGTTGATGATTCTTTGTAATGCCTTTGCGATATCCCTTTCAATTGCTTGCATCTTTTGTTGCTCCTCCATGAATATACAAAAAGCTTTAAAAAATTCATTGAAATTTGACCCATCCAAAACTTTCAACTTATCCAAAGAATTTGATGAAACATCTTCCATTTTATTCTATAATGTTCAAAAATATTCCTTGAAATACTCCAATAAATAACTTATGATACTTCAAAATGCTCTAAGATGTCTATAAAGCCATATGATGCTCCATGATAATTCAAATACTATTTTTATTTTTTAAAATATTTTTCAAAGTTCAAAGCTTTAAGAAGCTTCAAAATCAATCCTCTTGCCATCTTGTCCTCCTTTGCTACTTCCACTTGTTGCTCTACTTGCAACTCTACTAGAAGCTCCATTCATAGCTCCATCAAAAATATATAACTCACCCAAAGATCTTGATGACACATCTTCTATTTTAATTCATAATATTCAAAAATATCTTTTAAAGTATTCTAATAAATATCTTATAATACTTCAAAATCCTCCAAGTATCTATAAAGCCCTATGATACTTCCTGATAATCCAAATGCTATTTTTATTTTCTAAGATATTTTTTAAAGTTCAAAGCTTTTAAAAAGCTTCAAAATCAACCCTCTTGCCATCTTGTCTTCCTTTGCTACCTCCTCTTGTTGTTCCACTTGCATCTTCACTTATGACACCTCACAATGCTCCAAGATGTCTATAAACCCTATGATATTTCGTAATAATCCAAATGCCATTTTATTTTATTTTATTTTTTAAGATATTTTTCAAAGTTTAAAGCTTCAAAAAGCTTCAAAATCAATCCTCTTGCCATCCTGTCCTCCTTTGCTACCTCCACTTGTTGCTCTACTTGTAACTCTATTAGAAACTCTAATTGATGCACCATCCATAATTCTTTCTTCAACTCTCTTATTTTCCTTTTCTATAGGTCAAATAAATCAAAAAAATCCCAATAATCTTCTACCTCAAGCTTTTATTCCAATTGAAGCACCATCCATAATTCTTCTTTCAACTCTCTTGAGTTCCTTCTCCATAAGTCAAATAAATCCAAAAAAATCCCAATAATCTTCCGCCTCAAGCTTTTCACTCCAATTGAAGTGCCATCCATAATTCTTCCTTCAACTCTCTTATCTTTCTTCTCCATAAGTCAAATAAATCCAACAAAATCCCAATAATCTTCCGCCTCAAGCTTTTCACTCTAATTGAAGCATCATCTATAATTCTTCCTTCAACTCTCTTATCTTCCTTCTCTATAAGTCAAATAAATCCAAAAAAATCCCAATAATCTTCCGCCTCAAGCTTTTCACTCCAATTGAAGCATCATCTATAATTCTTCCTTCAACTCTCTTATCTTCCTTCTCTATAAGTCAAATAAATCCAAAAAAATCCCAATAATCTTCCGCCTCAAGCTTTTCACTCTAATTGAAGCATCATCTATAATTCTTCCTTCAACTCTCTTATCTTCCTTCTCTATAAGTCAAATAAATCCAACAAAATCCTAATAATCTTCTATCTTAAGCTTTTCACATCAGATTCACTAAATTATGTCGTAATACATGCATTTTTGCTCGAGAATGCTCCAGGCACTTGGTTGTGGAAGATAAAAAGGAAATATACAACAACAAGATCCTAACAACTCTAATAGAATCCTAAACAACTTCTATTAAACCTTAACAATATTAATCAAACTTTAATCCAATCTTAAAGAAATTATAAAAGAACAATAAATAAATCATACATTAATCACAAAAGAAAATAACATATAAAATGATATTTAGAAAATATTAAAAATAAAAATCTTAAAATCCTAAGTCAAACCTTGTTCAAATCCTAGTCAAATCCTAAGTCAAATCTTGTTCAAATCCTAAGTCAAATCCTATTCAAATCCTAAGTCAAAACCTAAGTCAAACCCTATTCAAACCCTAAGTCAAACCTTAATCAAATCCTAATCAAATCCTAGGTCAAATCCTAAGTCAAAACCTAAATCAAACCCTATTCAAACCATAGGTCAAATCCTAAGTCAAAATCTAAGTCAAACCTTGGTCAAATCTTAATCCTAATCAAGTCTTAAATCTTATATCAAATCCTAAATTAAACCCTAATCCTAAATCAAACCCTAAATCCCAAACCAAACCCTAATCAATTCAAATCAACCCTAAGAAAAATTAGAACCTCAATATCTGTTGATTAGACTATTGATCTTACTTAAAATTTTGTACACCTTTCAACCTCTTAGTCAACAATGAGCATAATAAATTTGAAGCAAATCAAACTTATCAAATAGAAGAAAAATCCTAAAAACTTCTTGGGTGTTGGCCGGCCTTCTTCTCCAACCTTGATGTTGATCTTCCAGTATTGATTTCTCCATTCTTCACTATTCAATCAGTTTCAAATCACTCATGTGTATAGAAAAACAAATCTACTATCTAAATACATAAATTTTATTCCAATCCAACTTGCAAATTGCTTAAGATCTCAAAAAATCTAACTGATCCTCAAAACTTAATTTCTGAGACCTTGATCCACTTAAACCTCAATTACGTACAACTAAAGTGTTAGATTTAGCTCAAATTCATAGCACACATTAACAACAACAATATCCAAAAATCCACAAATTTTCAGCCATGGATCTACTACAAAACTTTTGGAATTGCCCAAAACATCAACCCTATTTTATTTCACAAAATCCCATGTTGTCCAAAACAACCTTGACTTTGTAAAGCTATTACAAAGTCATTTCTTATCCAAATCACTTAAAACCAACTTGTATATAAAATCTCTCAAGTCTACTCCCTAATCCCAATCTCCGATCTGCAAAAGCCTTTCCGATCCACCGTATGCATGTAATTTTATACTTCAGGATCTGATTTTGACCCCGGCTCATAACTGGACCTCTCTGGGTATCTATTTTGAGATTTTTGTGGTAAATTTTTCTAAAACCTCTTCTTAATTTCTTCTTATATATGCCTATTTTATTTTATTTTGTAATCTATTTTTTTTTGTCTTACTTATGGCCCTACAAAGTAAATAGAAGCTCATTTGTAAAAAAAGCAGCATTAACACTCATTAGTTTTACTCCCTTTTTACTATTATCTATTTTCCTAGGATAATTTGCTACAATATTTTGAACTAAGATCTTCTATAATATACTATTTCCATACTCTTTCACTTAATAGTTGCGTTACATCACGATAGCATTTACTGGACATGCTATATATTCCATTAGAGATCTATATTTTGGTTATGATCAATTTCAATTGACCATCAAAAGCAGAGACTTGATAACTATGAAGACTCTGTTAGGATTGGTTCAAATGTGCACATTGCCTCAAGGTGCTACAAACTCAATGGCACATATGCAAAATATAATGAATCAAATCTTGAGAGATCTTGTATCAAAAAAGACTATATATTTTGTAGATGACATTCCTATCAAAGGATGTATAGAAGAATATAAAGACTCTACTTTAGATGATGATGGTTGTAGAGCATTTGTAAGAATGCACATTAAAGATGTTGATAAGATTTTATGCAAGATTGAAGAAGCAAATTTGACCATTTCAATTGAGAAGTCTAAATTTGATTTTGGAGAAATTTTGGTAGTTGGACATCTTTGTGGACGGTATGGAAGAAGGCCAAATCCTGAGAAAGTTGATGCTATTGCAAAAATGATGGCTTGTAGTAACATCGTTGAAGTGAGAAGGTTTTTGGGAGCATGTGTCTTCTATCAGATATAGATATCTCATTTTGCTCACATATTAGAGTCTCTTTATAAATTATTGAGGAAGGGAATTAAATTTCTTTGGAAACAAGAATAAGGTTTGGCCATAGAAGACTTGAAAAGGATTTTAAAGTCACCTCTAATTTTAAAACAAGTTAAATATGAGAGCGAAAGATCGGTGATTATAACAGTTGACACAAGTCCAATAGCCATAGGGTGGATTGTTGGCTAGGATGATGTGAAGGAAAATAGATTTGCTATTCATTTTAGAGCAAGGACTCTTATAGAATATCAAAGAGCATATCCTCAAGTGAAAAGAGAACTTTGAGATATACTTACTGCTCTAACGGCTGAAAAAATTACTTGATTGGAGCAAATATGGTATTGGAAACTCATTGTTTATCTCTTCTTGGTATGATTGCCAATTATTCTTCACTAGATATGACCATGCTTTGATGGATATCATATATCAAGTGGTTAAATCCAATTTTGGTACACATTGCTAGAAAAATGAATCTTGTGGCAGATATGTTATCAAGGGCCAAGTATTTTCATGAAGAAGAAATGATGGCTCACGAAGAGAGTGAAGTCTTTTTGGAAGAGAGATATATATTGGCTGTGGATAGAAAAAATTTAGTCAATGACATCTTGCCTTTCAAAGCAAAGTTATATGAGGGAAGACTAAAAGATATTGGACTCTATTTGAGCACTTTGAAGAGGCAAGAGGGGTGGATGGACAAGGCTTTCAAAGATATTAGATATCAGTCATATGGATATCTATTGAGAGATGGGTTTCTTTGGAAGAAGGCAAAGAGAGCTGATGGATTACCTTTGAGAGTAGTAGATGATCTTGATACCAAAATCCAAGTGCTTAGAAAATTTCATGATGCACTTTAGATTGATCACAGAGGAGTTTGGGCTCCTTAAACAAAGATTAAGAAATGATATTGGTGGAAGGATTTATATAAGGATGTTGAGGAATTTGTGGCTTCATGTATCGAATGTCAGCTTCAATCTAAGGTTTGATACAAAGATGAATTACATCCCACTTATCCTCTTGTGATTCATTTCCAATGGATGAATGACTTGATTGCAATGCCACTTAGAATTTGGAGAATGAAGTATCTTGTTTTGGCAAGGAAAGAGCTTTTAAACTTTGTTAAAACAAGAGCTCTTCGAACGAAGACCACAGAAGGAAATTGCAGATTCATTCTTGAAGATATTTTTAATAGATATGGAAGTATTGGACGAATGAAAGTTGATAGGGGTGAATTAAATATAGTCAAAGCAAGATTATTTTTTCAGAGATATGGTGTGCAGCTAAGATTAAGAATTGCTTACAATCTTAAAGCCAATGGCAAAATAGAGAAGGGACATCCTCCTATCATTCATGCTTTGGTTAAGGCTTGTAAAAAGAAGCCTAGTCTTTGACCTAGGCTATTGCCGTTTGCATTGTGGGCTGATAGAACCACCCATAGCATTGTCACTATATAAATGCCAGTAGAACTTATGCATAGACATAAGCCTATTATGCTTGGAGAAGAATCACTTCTAACTTGGATATTTTTGTCTTAGGAAGATGATGTTACAAGAAAAAAGCTATTAAAACTTTGCATTTAGCAGCTTGGATGATTACCTGAAGATATGCAAATGGCATTAGAAAGGCTTAAGGCTGCTAGATTGGACAATAAAGAGAGATTTGATAAAACCTATAGATTGAGGTCTAAGAAAATTGAAGAAGGTGATTGGGTGTTGGTGTTTGATAGTACATTAGAACATCAGCATAGCACAATGAGAAAGTTTGTACAAAGATGGTTTGGACCATATGTAGTAGTTAAAGTACATACTAATGGCATTTATTCACTTCAATAGTTCGATGGAACTTTATTGAAGATCCCAGTAGCAGGCAAAAGAATTAAAGCATACAAAAGAAGGAATGGGAAGTTTCACACTAATGATCTTGAAGAATTCTTAACTCCATCAGAAAAAAAAGAAATGTCAGAAGATGAGGTAGAGACTGAAATGGATGATGAAGAGGATTAAACTTGGCACATATCAGAGGATGTGTAGGTTTAGAGGACGTGCATGTCACATTGTCACGGACATAAGATTTATTCCGGTAAATTACCTAAATAATATAGATCAATAGAAGTTGGTAAAATAAGTTGATTTCATAATATCTGATAGAAAAGCTTCCTAGAAGCTTCATAGATGCGGAATCACCTTTATACATGTCTATAGGTGATTGGTAGGTTAGAAACCTGGTCAACAAGCTAGCCACATGGCTCACATGTTGGAAGCTTGTGGAACAAGCTAGCCATGTGTCACATATGTTCATAGCTTGCAGAACAAGCCAAATACGTGGTGCACATGTGAGAAATTTGTCGCGTAAGTTTGACATGTGTCTTACAAATTAGACACGTGTATGAGGTCCTATAGAATATTACCATGTAGCTCTTAGTTAGATAATATTTATAGATGCAAGAGTGAAGCCCTCTTCACTCTTGTCAATTCTTTTCCTGATCCTAGTCTAGTTTCAAGAGTCTTCATGTTTCCAGTCTTTGGCAATAGCTATTCCAATTTTCCTTTGAATATACATACTTTCTTATTCTTATTTTGTGACTTTATTTTGATATAGTTTTTATTAGATTATACATCTTTTCTAGTTCATGTCCTTGACAGATTGACAAGAGTACACATACAGTATCAGAGCTTTGTCTCTTCTTGATTAAGAGTGGATTATCCCTTTCTCTTGATAAGACATAAGCATTTTAGAAGTTGTGGAGTACCCACTTCAAAACTGATATTGTTTTTAGAATTTTTTCTTTTGAATTTATTATTCTACATTTCTTGAAGTGAGAGTAGACATCTTCTTTCCTATTATATTATCATGGCAGAGCTTGCAAAAATGAAGAGTCCAATTGTACAAATACAAGAGCAAATGAGAGAGCTAATGCTTGCAATGCATCAACTCAGTTTACCGCCACAAGGAGCAACAAGATTAGCAGGAAGTAAAGATATAGAGATGGTTGGAGCTGCGTCAATATCTACACCAAATCATACTACCTCACCTATAATGGAGCACCGTTTAAGCATTAGAGAACCAAAAATTAGTTTGCTTAAGAAGTTTAATGGCACAAGATCTAAATTTCAAGGATTTGTCAATCAAGAACAACTAGTAGTTGAACTTCAACCTCAAAGTTATCCTATACAAGGATCTCAAGTTAGGTTTATTGGAACATAACTTTCGGATTCTGCTTTATCAAGGTTTTCATCTTTTCTTGAACGACATGATCCAACATTGGACAATTATGAGGCATTCTTAGCAGAATTTTGATCTATGTATGGAGAACATGATGCAATCCGTGTTGCCACCAACAAGATTTGTATCCTACGACAAGACAATTGATCAGTGTCATTATACGCTTTACAATTTTGACAACTAGTGACTGATATCAAGTGGGATGATGTTGCACTCATCAGTCAGTTTCTCTACGGTGTCGTAATACGTGAAGTCTTGCTTGAGAATGCTCCGGGCACCTAGCTGTGGAAGATAAAAAGAAAATACGCCACAACAAAATCCTAACAATTCTAATAGAATCTTAATTAACTTCTATTAAACCTTAACAATATTTTTCAGCTTGATTCAATCTTAAAGAAATTATAAAAGAAGAATAAATGAGTCATTCAATAATCATAATAGAAAATAATATATAAAATGCTAAATTTAGAAAATATTAAAAATAGAATCTTAAAACCCTAAATCATATCTTATTCAAATCCTAGTCAATCCCTAAGTCAAACCTTGATCAAACCTTAGTCATACCCTAAGTCAAACCTTGGTCAAACCTTAGTCAAACCCTAAGTCAAACCTAGTCAAACCCTAAGTCAAAATCAAACCCTAAGTCAAACCCTGATCAAACCCTAAGTCAAACCCTAAGTCAAACCCTAATCAAACCCTAACCCTAATCAAACCCTAACTCAAATCTTGGTCAAATCTTAGTCAAACCCTAATCAAATCCTAAGTCAAACCCTAGTCAAACCCTAATCAAACCCTAAGTCAAACCCTAATGAAATCCTAACCCTAATGAAACCCTAAGTCAATCCCTAGTCAAACCCTAATCAAACCCTAAGTCAAACCCTAAGCAATTTCTAAGGCAGTTTTAGAACCACAATAACTACCAAACAAACCGTTGATCTTGATTGAAATATTTCATACACCTTAACAATTAAGTTAAAAACACACACACCAAGTTTGAAGAAGATCCAACTTACCAAGAAGAAGAAAAACTTACAAATTTGCTCGGGTATCAGCCGGCCTCCTTCTCCAATCTTCATGCCAATATTCCAGTGCCTAAACCTCCTATTTGCACCGTTCAACTGCTTCCAAATTTCACAAGCATGTAGGAAATTAAGTCTTCTACACACACACATAAATTTCACCCCAATCCAACCGATAGATTGATCAAAATCTGCGAAACCCTAACTGACCTTTAAAACCCAATTCCAGAGACCCCAACTCACATAAATTTCAATAACCTTTGATCAAACCGTTAGATCAATCTCAAATTCACAGCACACATTGACAACAACAATACCCAAAAACCCACAAATTTCCAGCCGTAGATCTGCTGCAAAGCTTCTGGAATTGCCTAAACCATCAACCCTAATTTATTTCACAAAATCTCAAGTAGCCAAAATAAACCCTGACTTTGCAAAGCTATTACAAAGTCGTTTTCTCTCCAAATCACTCAAAATCAACTCCTATATAAAACCCTTCAAGTTCACTCCCTAACCCCAATCTCCGATCTGCAAAAAGACCCTCCATTCGCCGTCGGCACGCGGTTTTGTGCCCTGGGGTCTGGTTTCGACCCAGGTTCTTAACCGGCCCTCTCCGGATATCAACTCTTGTAGTTTTGAGGTAAATTTCTCTAAAACCTACTCTTAACTTCTTATTAAACATACCTATACCAATTATTTTTCTAATCTACTTTGTTTTACCATTTTTATGGCTTTACAAAGTAAGTAGAAATCCCTTTTATAAAAGGCAGCATTAGCACTTTTTAATTTTTACTACCTCCTTGTCTATTATCTATTTTTCTAAGATAATTTTTTCAAATATTTTCATTTGAGCTCTTCTATAATATAATCATTCCTCCCCTCTTTCACCTAGTAGTTATATTACTACACGACAACGGATTATAATATGAGGTAAAAAAATTAATGCTCAATTTACCTGATCCTCAAACATTGAGTCAAGCAATTGATTTTGTTGTGAAGTGTGACAATCAATTTTTTGAATTTTGATCTGAGAATCATATAAGAGAGCCTCAATGTTATTATTCAATGGCAACATCAATGTCCTCACAAAACGTACATTTGGAAATAAAAGACATGCAAATTGATGCAGTACGTTTTAAACCTCTTACTGAACAAAAAAAGATTCGACATCGTCAAGGAGGATCATATTTATATTATGGAGAACCTAAGCACACTGCTCAATATTGTCCGAAGAAATGACACAACTACAAAATGAGGAGTATGGATGTCAAAGAAGACAACATGTTGGAAAACAAATTTGTCCAACTATAATAGAGACCGTGCAGCTGGAACCTTGTACAATTCCTAGTGAAGGTCTTATTCTCTCCTCAGAATCCTCTCCTTGTTTTATAATAGATATATATTTAGAACCAAAAAACTACAGAGCCTCCGTTTTATTAGATTCAGAAGTCTCAGCATGCTTTCTAGATGAACAATTTGTTAAGAATCGTAAAATATCTTTAGTAAAGAAAATTAAATCCGTACATGAAGAAGTCATAGATGATTGTCCATTGTCTTTTGGAGACGTCACTCATGAAACCCGTCCTATAAAAATAACAGTCGATGGTCATAATAGCTACATAATCTTTAACATAATTAAATCTCTGTCTAATTTAGTTATTTTAGGTTTATCATGGCTAGAAAAATATAATCCTCAAATAGATTGGAATTTTCGTAGATTTGACTTTTCTCAGAATGTTATTAAACATCCTGCTGACCAAGTAAAAAGCTATAAGTCTAGTATAATAAAACCCGTACTTATGGGTGCAAAAACTTTTATACACGCAGCAAAAGAAGGATGAATTTTTGTTATTTATGCCACACCCGTTTCTGATAGTGGAAAGACTTTAAGTGGTATTCCAAGCCAATATCTAGATTATCAGGACGTTTTTGAGAAAATGAATGTAGATATTCTTCCAAAGAATCATCCTTATGACTGTTCAATCAACCTCAAGGAAGAAACTGAGCCACCATTTGGACCAATCTACAGTTTATCACAAGATGAGTTGGCTGAACTCAAGACGTATATTGACGAGAATTTGGCCAAGAATTTCATACGCCATTCTAAATCTCCAGCGGGAGCTCCAATTCTATTTGTGAAGAAAAAAAATAGATCATTGCGGATGTGTGTCGACTATCGAGGACTCAACAAGATCACAATCAAAAATAGATACCCATTATCTTTGATATCAAGACTCCTTGACCAGTTAAATCAAGCTAAGATCTATACAAAAATAGATCTAAGAGGAGCATACAATCTAGTACGCATCAAAGAAGGAGATGAATCAAAAACAGTGTTTCAAACCAAGTACGGACATTTTGAATATAATTTCATGCCTTTTGGACTTACGAATGCACCAACTACTTTTTAACATCTCATGAATGATGTTTTTTGTGAATTCCTAGACAATTTTGTCGTCTGCTACCTAGACAATATTTTGATCTATTCTAAGAACATAGAAGAACATAAAATACATGTTCGTCAAGTATTACAAAAATTTAGGGATGCGAGATTATACGCCAAGATGGAAAAGTGTGTATTTCATACGACTCAAGTTGATTTCTTAAGATACATCATTTCAAATGATGGTCTCATGGTGGGCTCTAAAAAAATCCAAACAATCATGAATTAGAAGATTTCAAAGACAGTAAGAGATGTCCAATGCTTTCTAAGATTTGCCAATTATTATCGGATCTTTATCAAAGACTTTTCTCAAGTTGTAGCTCCACTTACATGTTTGACTTGTAAAGACAAACTTCAATGGAATGAAGAAGCGGAAGAAGCTTTTGAAGCTCTGAAGACATCGTTTGTTTCTACATCAATCTTGTATCGTGTTGACTTTTTTAAGGTTTTTTTATAGAAATAGATGCACTAGACTTTGCCTTGGGTGCGGTTTTGTCACAAATGGGAACAATTGACAAACTTCATCTAATAACTTTTCATTCAAGAAAATTCTCAGCAATCGAGATCAATTATGAGATCCACAATAAAGAATTTCTTGTAATCGTGGATTCCTTTCAAGAATGGCATCATTATCTAGAAGGCGCTTCCAATCCAATCACCGTATATATGGATTACAAGAACCTCGAGTATTTCATGTCTGCATGCATGTTGAATCGTTGTCAAGCTCGTTGGAGTATGTCTTTGTCAAGATTCGAGTTCATTATTACTTATCGGCCAAAAAAACAACAAGGTTTGTTTAATGCCTTTTTTAGACGTTCTTATTTTACACCAAAAGAAGAAGATGTAGCTTTTGAGCAACAAAGAACAACTTTCTTGAAATTGGAGTAATTTCATCTTTGAGCAATGAAATCAACATTGACTGTTGATTCAACTTTTTTCAAGCAAATTCAGTCAAGTATGTCCTCAGACCCTCTTGTTCATGATATGAAGAATAATTCTTCTAAGACTCATGATTCTTCTAAATTCGAATTCAGGAATAACCTACTATATTTCAAAAGACACCTATATGTTCCAAAAGGAGAAGCACGTTTACGTATTCTTCAAGCGCGTCATGATTTTTCAACGGCAGGACATTTTGGATAGAACAAGACTTTGGAACTTATATCAAGAGATTTTTGGTGGCCTCAAATGTGGAAGGCAATCAAAGACTTTGTACAATCATGTGATATCTGCTTTAGATCAAAGACTCCTCGGCATTGACCTTTTACGCTTCTCCAGCCATTATCTATTCCAGAACAACCATGGTCTTTTGTTTCTATAGATTTCATCATAGATCTTTCAAGCTCAAGATCTTATGACTCTATATTTGTGATAGTAGATTGATTTACCAAGATTGGTTCACATTTTATGCCATGCACAAAATCTATCACATATGAAAAAATAGCTAAGCTTTTCATTGATAATATCTATTGCTATCATGGGTTATCTAAGAATATTATATTAGATAGGGAAATTCAATTTGTATCAAGATTTTGGAAAACCCTTTTCAAGATCTTAAAAGTAGATATAAAGTTATCTTTAGCTTTTCATCCTCAAATTAATGGACAAATAGAGCGCGTGAATCAAGTCTTGAAGTAGTACTTAAGGTGTACCATTAACTACCAATAAGATGATTGGACAACTCTTGAGCCATTGGCAGAATTTGCTTATAATAATACGATACATTCTTCTATACAACAAACACCTTTCTTTGCCAATTATGGTTACCATCCACGACTTGATGCTTTTGTCTTTTCAAAAATTGATAATTCAGCAGTAGAAGATTTGGCAAATCGGTTGTCAGAGCTATATACAATAATAAAGGTGGAATTAAAAGAAGCTCAAGAATGACAAAAAGTAAATGCAGATACGTATCGCAAGAAACAACTACAATTCAATGTGGGGAAGAAGGTATGATTACTTCGTCGCAATATCAAGACTACTCATCCTTGTGATAAGCTGGACTATTTTAGGCTTGGACCTTTTCTTATTTCTGAACAAATCAATTTAGGTGCATATTGATTATACCTATCAGAGTCTATGAAGATCCATCATATATTCTACATGTCACTACTCGAGCCATACAAGACAATGGATATACAAGAAAGAAGACAAATGCCATCGCCTCCTGTAGAAGTCGACAACGATGAAGAATTCGAGGTTGAAGAAATTTTAGAATCAAAGCGACGCCGAAATCAACTGGAATATCTTATGTATTGGCTCGGATACAATACTAGTGAACGCACATGGGAGCCATCAAAGAATCTAGCAAATGCACCAATAAAAGTCAATGCATTGTATCGACGACATCCGTCAAAACCAAGATAAAAAATTAAGAAAATCTTTGCTATAAAGCAAAGCAGGTTCTATAGAGGTTTCATTATATCTTGTATCATTATTTGTCATTTTTTTAGATTTGTTCGTGCTAAAGAGATGGAGGATCAATAACTAGCGAATTCAGCTCAAGAGCCATCATTCGTTGATTTATTGGACGAGACATTATGATTATCACAAGCTTTAAGACAAAAGAATAGAGATGAAGAGCTTCAAGAATGACATGTTCTTTCTTGGATTTATGGCGAAATACAACGTGTTTGATATCACAACCTTGGAAGAGACTCCCGATGTTTAGTGATACTTTTAGAGATAGGAACTATTCTTAATGGTATTCCTAATATTTTCTTTGAAAGAAGTTATGAAGGTGTCAACAATCATCAAATAATAGGGTGGTCCTCTCGCCCTGGTATAGGACATTATTGATGGTTGAAAGGACCTATCAACTACCTTCGAAGGGAACAAAGATTAGAATATGTGGCAAGCAGAATTTGACGTATCTTGGACTTCCTCAACATATAATCATTGCTCCTCATAGAACTTGTCTCTAGAAGGGGGGATAATTTCATGGTGTTGTGATGTTATGCAACTATTAGGTGAAAGAGTGTGGAAATAGTATATTATAGAAGATCTTAGTTCAAAATATTGTAACAAATTATCTTAAAAAAATAGATAATAATAAAAAGGGAGTAAAACTAATGAGCTTCTATTTACTTTGTAGGGCCATAAGTAAGATAAAATAAAATACATTGGGATATAAAATGATATAAGCATATATAGATGGGAATTAAGAATAAGTTTCAGAAAAACTTACCACAAAAATCTCGAAATAGATACCCGGAAAGGACCGGTTATGAGCTGGGGTCGAAATCAGGCCTCAAGGCACAAAACCGCATGCCTACAACAGATCTGGAAGGCGATTGCAGATTGAAGATTGAGATTAGGAAGTGGACTTAAAGAATTTTATATAAAAGTTTATTTTGAGTGATTTGGATAAGAAATTACTTTGTAATAGCTTTACAAAGTCAGGCTTATTTTTGGCAACTTGGGATTTTACTAAATTAAATAGGGTTGATATTTTAGGCAATTCCAAAAGTTTTGTAGTAGATCCACAACTGAAAATTTGTGAGTTTTTGGGTATTAATGTTGTTAATGTGTGTTATGAATTTGAGCTGAATCTAATAGTTTAGTTGTACGTAAGTGGGGTTTCAGTAGGTCAAGGTCTCAGAAATTAAGTTTTGAGGGTCAGTTAGGATTTTTGAGATCTTGAGCAATCTGCCAATTGGATTAGAATAAACCTTATTTTTGTGGATAATTGACTTGTTTTCATATACACATAATTGATTTGAAATTGATTGAATAGTGAAGAAGGGAGAAATCAACATTGGAAGATCAGCATCAAGGTCGGAGAAGGAGACCAATCAACACTCAAGAAGTTTTTAGGATTTTTCTTCCATTTGGTAATTTTGATTTCCTTCAAATTTGTTATGCTTGTTGTTGACTAAGAGATTGAAAGGTGTACAAAGTTTTAAGTAAGATCAATGGTCCAATCAACAGATATTGAGGTTCAAATTTTTCTTAGGATTGATTTGAATTGGTTAGAATTTGGTTTAAGATTTGGTTAGGGTTTGGTTTAGGATTTAGATTTGATGTAGGATTAGGATTTGATTTAGGGTTAAAATTTGATTTAGGATTTGATTTAAGATTTAGAGTTTGATTAGAATTAGAGTTTCATCAGGGTTTGACTTAGGATTTGAGTTAGGTTTTGACTTAGGATTTGACCTAGGATTTGACTTAGGATTTGATTTAGGTTTTGATTAGGGTTTGACTAGGATTTGACCAAGGTTTGACGTATGATTTGACTTAGGATTTGACTTAGGTTTTGACCAAGATTTGACTTAGGGTTTGACTTAGATTTTGACTTAGGATTTAATCTATGGTTTGAATAGGGTTTGACTAGGGTTTGACTAGGATTTGAACAAGATATGACTTAAAATTTTAAGATTTTTATTTTTAATATTTTCTAAATTTAGTATTTTATATGTTATTTTTTTTTACAATTAATGTATGTTTCATTCACTCTTCTTTTGTAATTTCTTTAAGATTGGATCAAAGTTTGATTAATATTATTAAGGTTAAATAGAAGTTGTTTAAGATTCTATTAGAGTTGTTAAGATCTTGTTGTTGTATATTTCTTTTTTAACTTCCTCAACTAGCTGCCCGAAGCATTCTCAAGCAAATTTGCACGTATTACGACAACAAACATAAGATTTAATCCAATAAATTATCTAAATAATATAGTCCAATAGAAGTAGGTAAAATAAGTTGATTTGATAATATCTGATAGAAGCTTCATAGATGGGGAATCATCTTTATACATGTCTATAGGTGATTGGTAGGTTAGAAATTTAGTCAACAAGCTAGCTACATGGCGCATATATTAGTAGCTTGTGGAAGAAGCTAGCCATTAGTCACACATGTTGATAGCTTACGAAATAGGCTAAGTACGTGGCACACATGTGGAAAACTTGTCGTGCAAGTTTGACACGTGTCTTGCAAATTAGATACGTGTATTAGATCTTATAGAATATTGCCACATAACTCTTACTTAGATAGTATTTATAGAGGCAAGAGTGAAGCCTTTTTCACTCTTGTCAATTCCTTTGCTGTCCTAATCTAGTTTCAAGAGTCTTCATGTTTCCATTCTTTGACAATAGCTATTCCAGTTTTCCTTTGAATATACATACTTTCTTATTCTTGTTTTGTGACTTTACTTTGATACAGTTTTTATTAAATTATGCATCATTTTCTAATTTATGTCCTTGACACATACTACATTTATGTGTAGTGTGTAAAAATATTATATATTTTATATTTATTGTTATTACATGTGTGAGTGCTAGATGTTATTTTAGAAGATAATATAAGAAGAGGAATTTTTTTAGCCACTTAATTAGTGAATTAAGATGACTATTTATTTTGGTTCCTACCTTACTTATATCCTAGAATAGATTCTTTTGTAATTAGAAGAAAGATAAAGGTTGTTTTACCTTTCTTGTTGACTTTGAAGTAGCATGGATCTTGTGAGGATTAAAAAAAAAGAGTATGGGGTGAATAGGGCCTGACCAATAGGATTTGGCTATCCATGTGGGCGTATCATATGCTGATGTGGAAGAAAAGGGGAGAAGACTCCTCTTGTGAGGAAGAAGGGTTTGGCAATTTTGGAGAGTGTACTTTGGGGAGAGATAGCTCTGAGGATATAAAAGCGTTTGTAATGAAAATTAGAGGGTGTGTTCTTTGAGTTGTGAGGTTTCTAGAACCTACTCACTTGCTTGTATTGGAATTGTGAGAAAAAAGTTGTATAACTTGTATTCCTCATATGCGGTCGTATTTGAGGTATACTTGAGTATATACATATTTTGTTTATATTTATTATACAAGTATATATACTTATATTTATATCAAGTATTTATATAAGTATTATACCAAGGATTGTATTCTTTTTTATATAAGTATTATATCAAGGATTATATTCTATTTTATACAAGTAATATATCAAGGATTATATTATATTTTGTATAAGGATTATATTTTATTTTTATAAAAGGATTATACTCTTTTTTTATACAGAGATTATATTCTAATATTATACAAATATAGAAGATACTTGTATGACTTCTTCTCATATTTCTTGCTAGTTCTAGTAGTAACTAGGAACCCAGTGTTTTTCCAAGGCAAATTCTCTCTATCCGACAACGTAAACTCGAGATAGGTTTCAAAAATGGAAGGGAAGAGGGCGTAATTGTTTATGATAAGACTACCTATATTATAGATGCATGATGGTTAGAAAAGATGGTTGATGGTCAAATTTGGATATTATTTCGACCTAGTCAGGAAAATCAAATGGGAGGTTACGGTACATTACATTAAGGATTGATGATTTAGACTCCAAGTAAAAAGTTAGGAGCAGGAAACTTAGCGGATTTTTTTGAATATTGTTGTGTGAAGCGTACGCATTAGAGTGTAGAATTTTTTGTAGTCAACTAAAATAGTGTTAGCATGAGCAAGAAATGAGTTGCAAATCATAATCCACAATGTCAATAGAAAGGTCGAATAGAGCTTTGTACAGAGAGGAGAGTGTCCAAAATATGAGAAGTAAGAATAATTTGTAGTTGCCATTGTTATGTGGTATGAACTTCTATCTTGGAATACACTAGATACACGGCTGTGGAAAGATTATTTGAAACTTATTGACCAAACTTCAATAAGTGATTTGTTCTTAATAAAAAGGATAAATAACATAAAAATATTATAAAAGAAAAGTTATATAGATAAATCTTCTTGTATTCAAGTAGGTTTGTACAAAAAAGATTCAAATTTCCACAAAAATCCTTCAAAACTTTTTTCAACCGCAAGAATTTATTTCTTCTTGATTTTTAGAGTCCAATAACTCTTGATTCAACAATTTAATTTCTATAAAATTTTCTTCAAAGTTTAGATAATCTTCTTAAGTTTCATTATAAAAAAGAATCAATTATAAATTCGTTTTTGATTGTCTGATATCTCAAAATCTATAGCAGATACTTAAAACCCTAGCTCAGAGACACATGAGTACTATTTTCCTTATATCTCACAAATCCAAAATCTTAATGCCACTAAATTTTTGCACATAGTCTTGTGACATAAACATATACACTTTTGAAAATTTTGAATAAAAAATCTATCAAATTGCCTAAGATATAGTTCAAAATGTGACCACTAATTTAGCAGGGTCACTTACTATCCTTGGCTTACAAGCACTAACTTCAACTCCCAATATCTCCTTCATCTCAGCTTAGATTTTATCAAGCTATTCATAAAAAGTATAGTAAAAAAAGGTTTCTTTCTAATTGTACTTGCCGATCTTCTATTGCTCTCCGTACACGTGAGTTATGTCTAAAATAGTAACAGTATATACAATTTCAACACCCTAACTTTGAGCCCCTATATCTCTTTCATAAAAAGTCCAAATCATGCAAGATTTGCACCAAAACTATAGCCAAAAACCCAAACTTGCTGATCTTAGCCTCTCATGTTTGACTCCTTTCCAAAAAAACTCCTAATTCCTTATAAATCCTCGGGCAACCTCCTTGAAGTACATTGGGCATGATTTTTAGCCAATAGGAATAGAGACTTCTATCATCCATCTCCATTCATTCACATGGATGGCCTAACTATCCCCCTTTGTACTAAAAACACCTTTCTAATCCTTTTTCTTATAAGATTTACATAATATGTGTTCTAAATACCAAATAAAAGAAACAAACAAGATCTTAAGGATCACCAATGTTTAATAAAGATGACTTAAGATATATAAAAGCTATTATCAACATAAAATCAACTTTAAAAGTTACTACTAAAAAAAAAGTTATATAAACTTCAATAATAATCTTTTTAGATAGACTCTTTTTGAACTAACAACCTAAGCACATTTTGTAACCAATAAAAGTCTATTGATATGGCTTGCATTTAGGTATGTAGTAAATTATATATTAAATATACATGTGAAATTTTTTCACATGGTAGCCAAACCACAACACAACATCGTTGTTGGTGGTGATCACCACCATGGAGCCAATAAAGTTAGAAATATATTAGTCCTCACAAAGACAGAGGGATTTTATAAATGCGTAGCTATATGCATTTTTGTAAAAGGCAGATAATTTTCCACCAATTGATGTCGAATTGATAATGGAATATATACCAAATTATGATCCAAAGGATGGTTCGAGTGTAGTAAATGATAAGATAATCAAAATTAATGAGAGTACCTTGTAGTTGATACTACATCTATTGATTAGTGAGCTTGTGGTGGATGTTAAAGTGTCTATTGATTTTAGACTGGTGTCAGATAGAGAGAATTCGCCTTGAAAAAACGCTGGGTTCCTTGCTGCTACTAGAACTAGCGGAGAACATGAGAAGAAGCCGTGCAAGTATCTTCTATATTTGCAAAATATTTGTTCAAGCTTTCAAATTATACTTGTTTTATATTTGTAATATACTTTTACAAGTCTTGTACAAATATAAAGTATAAATACTTGAAAAATACTTATATAAATACTTATATAAATATTTGAATAAAATAATATATAATCCTTGGTATCATACTTGTACAAATATTAATACAAATACTTGTACAAATATTATATATAATACTTATCAAATACTTGTATAAATACTTGATATAAATACAAGTATATATACTTATATAAAAAGTATAAGCAAAGTGTGTATGTATTCAAGTATACCTCAAAATACAACCGCATATGAGGAATACAAGTTATACAACAAGCTGAAACTAAATAAATCACTAAAAATTCATCCAAAGGTCGAATCAAGCGTGCTTATAGCCTAGAAAAGCCAATAATCCATTGTAAAACATATCAAAATTTCACAAATTAGATGACTTACCATTTAAAAGTTATGGCTAAAAGAAGTAGGCGCTAAAATTTCCAAGCAAATGCAAAGGCAGCAAAGCTCCTCTTCACTTCAGCCTTTGTTGTGATCACTTCCCTTCTCCAAATTGGACATGCAATAGCTTTTTAGAAAGCTCACTCCACCATCTAACTTATTCTAAAATTTCGCATGCATGCCTCTCAAACTCCAGATTTTGTAGCTAGTTGATTCTACTCTTCAAACCCTAGCAACAATTTGCCCTCTTTGATACTTCACGGCTCATAAAACTTTCATCAAAGCTTCCAATGTATTGATTTTTATTTTTGTGGAAAGCTTACACAAGCTACTATAAGCATCTAAAATATCAAAAAGATTGAAGAGACTGTCCGACTTGGGTGGTTGAACAAAGTCTCTGCCCCTCTTCATCGGGTGGCAGCAAACCCTTTCCCACTCTCAAGCTCACAACTTTTGCTCACCAACTCCAAATGCTACAACAAATGTCTTGATAGAAAGCTAGCACAATTTTCCACACTCGCTATAAATTTCACTAAGAAAGAGTCGAAACCAAACTTGCAGTAGCAGCTCGATGTTTCTGCCCCTCTTCGTCGGGTGGCAGCAAACTCTACTCTACTAAAACAAGCATAATTTTTTTGCTCACAACTCCAAAACAAGCAAGTGAGTAGGTTCTAGAATCCTCACAACTTGAAGAACACACCCACCAATTTTCATTACAAACGCTTCTATCACCACGGAGCTATCTTTCTCCAAAGTTCACCACTCAAAACTGCCTCCCCTCTCGGTCTAGCAAGAGGAGTATATCTCCCTTTCTTTCCATATTAGACTATGAGACGCTCACATGGGCAGCCAAATCCTATTGGATGGGCCTTATTCACCCCATGCTCTTCTTTCTTATCCCTCACAAGGTCCATTCTACCTCAAAAGTCAACAAGAAAGGTAAAACAACCTTTATTTTTCTTCTAATTACAAAAGAGTCTATTCTAGGATATAAATAAGGTAGGAACAAAACAAATAGCCCTCTTAATTTACTAACTAAGTGGCTATAATAAATCCTCTCCTTATAATATCTTCTAAAATAACCTCTAGCACACACACATATAGTAACAATAGATACAAGATATTTAATATTTTTATATACTGCACGTAAATGCAGTATAACATGCTCCCCTTCTAAACCTGCACATCCTCCGATATGTGCCAAGTTTAATCCTCTTCATCCTCCGTTCCAATCTCTTCATCACCTTCTGGTATTTTTTTGTTCTCTGATGGAGTTAAGAATTCTTCAAGATCATTGGTGTGAAACTTTTCATCCCTTCTTCTATATGTTTTAATTCTTTTTCCTGCTATTGGGATCTTCAATAAAGTTCCATCCAACTCTCGTAGCAAATAAGTGGCATTGGTATGGACTTTAACCACCACATATGGTCTAAATCATCTTCGTACAAACTTTCTCATTGTGCTGTGCTGATGTTCTAATGAATTGTCAAACACCAACATCCAATCACCTTCTTCAATTTTCTTAGACTTCAATCTATGGATTTTGTCAAATCTCTCTTTATTGCTCAATCTAGTAGCCTTAAGCCTTTTTAATGCTATTTGTATATCTTCAGGCAATCTTCTAAGCTACTGAATGCAAAGTTCTAATAGCCTTTCTCTTGTAATATCATCTTCCTAAGACAAAAATATCCAAGTTGGAAGTGATTCTTCTCCAAGAATAATAGGCTTATGTCCATGCGTAAGTTCTACTGGCATATATCCAGTGACAGTGCTATGGGTGGTTCTATCAGCCTACAATGCAAATGGCAATAGCCTAGGCAAAAGATTAGGCTTCTCTCTACAAGCTTTAACCAAGGCATGAATGATAGGAGGGTGCCCTCTCTCTATTTTGCCATTAGCTTCAGGATTGTAAGCAGTTGTTAACCTTAGCTATACACCATATCTTTGGAAAAACGATCTTGCTTCAACTGCATCTAATTCACCCCTATCAGCTCTCATTCTTCCAATATTTCTATATCTGCTAAAAATATCTTGAAGAATGAATCTGCAAATTCCTTCCGTAGTCTTGGTTCGAAGAACTCTTTCTTCAACAAAGTTTGAGAGCTCTTCCCTTGCCAAAATAAGATACTTCATTCTCCAAATTCCACGTGGCATTGCAACTAAGTCAATCATCCAGTGGAAATGAATTGAAGGAGAATAAATGGGATGTAGTTCATCCCTGTATCGGGCCTTAGATTGAAGTTGACATACAACACATGAAGCCACAAATTCTTCAACATCTTTATATAAACCCTTCTACCAATATCGTTCCTTAATCTTTGTATAAGTGGCTCAAACTCCTCTGTGACCAATCCAAAGGGCATCATGAAATTCTCTAAGCACGTGGATTTTGGTTTCAACATCATCCACCACTCTCAAAGGTAATTCATCAGCTCTTTTTGCCCTCTTCCAAAGAAGTCCATCTCTCAACAAATATCCGTATGATTGATGTCTAATATCTTTGAAAGTCTTGTCCATCCACCCCTCTTGCTTCTTCAAAGTGCTCAAATAGAGTCCAATATCTTGTAATCTCTCGTTATATAATTCTATTTTGAATGGCAAGATGTCATTGGTTGAATTTTCTCTATCAACAGCCAATACATACCTTTCTTCTAAAAAATCTTCACTCTCCTTATGAGCCATCATTTCTTCTTCATGAAAATATTTGGCCTTTGATAACATATCCGCCACAGGATTCATTTTTCCAGCAATGTGCACCAAAATTGGATTCAATGACTTGATATATGCTATCCATCAAAGCATGGCAATGTCTGGTGAAGAACAATTGGCAATCATACCAAGAAGAGATAAGCAATCAACTTCCAACACAACATTTGCTCCAATCAAGTAATTTCTTTCAATTGTTAGAGTAGTAAGTACACTCCAAAGCTCTCTCTTTACTTGAGGATATGCTCTCTAGCATTCTGTAAGAATCCTTGTTCCAAAAAGAATAGCAAATCTATCTCCTATTATATCATCCTGGCCAACAGCCCATCCTATGGCTATTGGACTTGTGTCTACTGTAACAATCACCGGTCTTCCGCTCTCATATTCAACTTGTTTTAAAAGTAGAGGTGACTTTAAAATTCTTTTTCAGTCTTCCATCGCCAAATCTTGCTCTTGTTCCCAAAGAAATTTAATTCCCTTCCTTAATAATTTGTAAAGAGGCTCTAATATGTGAGCAAAATGAGGTATCCATGTTTGATAGAAGACACATGCTCCTAAAAACCTTCTCATTTCAGTGATATTACTACAAGCCATCATTTTTGCAATAGCATCAACTTTCTCAGGATTTGGCCTTCTTCCATACCGTCCACAAAAGTGTCCAACTACCAAAATTTTTCCAAAATCAAATTTAGACTTCTCAATTGAAAGGGTCAAATTTGCTTCTTCAATCTTGCATAAAATCTTATCAACATCTTTAATGTGCATTCTTACAAATGCTCTGCAATCATCATCATCCAAAGTAGAGTCTTTATATTCTTCTTTACATCTTTTGATAGGAATGTCATCCACAAAGGATATAATCTTTTCTGGTACAAACTCTCTCAAGATTTGATTCATTGCATTTTACATATGTGCCACTGAGTTTGTAGCACCTTAAGGAAATGTGCACATTCAAACCAATCCTAACGAAGTCTTCATGGTTGTCAAGTCTCTGCTTTCGATGGCTAATTGAAATTGATCATAACCAGAGTATAGATCTCCAATGGAATATATGGCATGTCCAGTAAATGCTTCTGCTACTTCATCCACAATTGGTCCTGATCCTTTGTTCCTAATGGTAACTTGGTTAGCTGGTCGCATATCTTGGATGAATCGTAATGCTCTAGACTTCTAAGGAACAGTAAACCAATGATTAGAATATGGAGCCATTGAAGGCTCGAGTATTCTTATATGCATTTTTTCCTTCAATAAGTCAATTAATTTGGGAAGTAATGCTCGTGGAACTGGTATTGGCTTCAAATCCCATGGCACATGTGGTACTGTAAAAATAACCATGGATGCTATTAAACCTGGTCGCACACATCTAATCTCATTTGGTGAAGAGGCAAAGGCCTTTCCATGTTTTGAGAGCATCTCTTGAAACATCTTTTCTTCTTGTTCTAACAAGAATTCTCTCCCTCCAATCTTCAAGTTTGCTAATGTTTCTTTAGTAAACTTGTGCCCAATCTTCCTAGCTTCTCTTAAATTTGGCTCCTTCTCTGCTTGTTTGACATGCTCATCAGTATCCAATGGAAGTTGAGTTGCTATAGGCTTTACTTTTTTTGCCACTGTTTTATATTTTGTATTTACCATGGCTTCAAGATCCAACTTATAACTGTGGCATAAATCCTTGCTTTCCATTGCATCTATTATTTCTTGATACAATGCTCTCGAGTGAATTTTAATCATAATATCTGTACCATTACTTTCTTCTTCTTTAATCTGCAAGTTGCATAAAACTTACAATATATCATCTCCAATGCCTTTTTCTTCATATATTCTAGAAATATATTTACCATTTAAAAGAGCCTTTATATTTTTTAGATTTTTTTCCATCTTTTTAATGATCTTTTTATTTACAGGGTCTAGATCTTTCATATCCATAAAACTCACAAATCCACACTTAGTCATTCCAACAAATCCACTTTTAATGCCATGTATATTGGAGAGCTCAAAAGTATTTGGTCTTTCTCCACTTGTGGATCCCCATTCTCCATGAGCGCAATTCAAAAATCCAAAAAGTGTAAAGAATTAGGCAGAGGCCCATCCCTAAGACAAACTCGATGCCTCTCATGTTCAAACTTCACTGTCAAGAATTGTACAGATTTCTTGCCATCACAGCTTCAAATTTGTGCATAATGAAATCCATCATTCAACACCTTGGTTTCCATTCTTGATGCAGTGATGTAAGGTTGTCTTAATATCACGGGATAAGCACCATCATTTTGAACAAAAAAATTTTGTTCTACTTCCACATCTCCAATCTTTATTGCAATTGCCGGACAAGCTCCAAATAATTGTGTTCCCCCACAATTTGCAGCCCTCATAACCCATCCATGATTAGTATCAATTGGCCATTTATTTTTGTCATAAATATTTCGAGACATAATGTTTATCTTTGAGCCATGGTCTACAAGAGCCAAAACTGATTCATCTAATCTTCCAAGTTTGACCCTTGTCTCTATGGTAGCTCTAGCTCAAAATGGTTGAATATAATCCATTCCTTCCTTGTCTTTTCTATCAATCTCATGCACAATTGCACAATCAAAGGTCCTCACTTCTACCTCAGTATTTCTTCCATGTGCTGCCACAGATACTAATCCATCCACTGCTTCTTCTTTCTCTTCTTGAGTTTGCAAGGCCTGGATCTTTATGTCGTAGCCTCTCACCCCCTCTTCGTTATTTTCCACCATCTTCTCACATTCCACAAAACTTTTATCTTTGGTTATATCACTCTTGTTGTTGACCACACAGGTTTGTGCAAACATTTGTAAGATCATATCTTCCTCCTCATTAGTTAAATAGTCATTTTGTTCTTTAATCATTTGACCATTATTAGCCTTCTCTTCCATAGTTATTGGATCACACATCAAAGCAAATACTTGTCCAACTTCAAACTCCTCATCTTTGGTCATATGCGTGCCCAGAGCCTTCATCATGACTATTTCAATTGTCATCTGTCTTTTCTTCTTAATGACATCAATGATTAATTCATGAAAATCTTTTTTAGTAATGCCAAGAGCCTCTCTTAACGTAAATTCAATCTTGGCATCCAAGATTCTTTCTTCCATTACCCCTTTCATGTCAATGGAAGATTCAATGTCAGATTGAAGCTTATAGTAAGGTCCTTTATCTGTTCCTTTAGAATCAGCTTCCTTTTCCTTTTCTTTGGCATTGTCTGTCCTCTCTTCCCATTTTTCCTTTACAAGTGGCCCTTCTCCTAGATGATCAAAGACAGAGGACCTCCCAAGTCTTTGTCGTGTATGAGCAGCAGGACCTTCTATCTTTTCACCTTTTTTGAGCTCCTGGGTTTTTCTCTTAGATATTGGCTCCTCTATATCATCATTCTCAGAGGTTCGCCCTCTCTTCTTTTAAACAAAGACATCATAGTCTTTAGTTTTGTCTTGAACTTGACCTAAAAATACTTTGATGCTAGCTGTTTCAATAGGGTCATCCCAACCAGTGACATTTCGAATGGCTTGAGTCCCTCTGCGCAAAATTTCAACAAATGGAGCTTCTAAAGTCTTAATTGTTTGTTGCTCCACTCTTATATAGAATGTCTCAGCACCTTGTCTATGTAAACAATTAGACCTTCTCATCTTCTCTTCCATAAGCTTTTTCATCCCTCCCTTGCCAAAGTTGGTACTCAAAGGCAAGTTAGTAGATGCATCATGAATCTTATCATCTTTGAAGACAATAATACGTGCTTTAATAGCTTCATCACATGATTTGCAACTTCAAAGATTGTGACTGTCCTCTCCATCAGAATAAACGCATCTCCTCACAAATGATCTTACACCTTTAGATGATTGAGGGTCTCGGGACTTTTTCAATTCACTCATTTCCACCTTCAAATCCCTAATACCCTTTATAAGCTCATCTAAAGTTTTTTCTTCAACTGTCTTGACCATCTTAAGAGATGTTTTTGAAGAGGTTGGAGCAAATGATACCTTGGAAGCTTTTGTAGCAGGCTTCGGTGCTACATCCATCTGAGTTGTCACACTTCTGGAATTCATTCTCCGTTGCTTTGCCACAAGAGCGACTGCTTCTTTCACTCTCCTCTAATCATTTGTAAAACCTCCTTCGGTGGTTTGATCACCTATAAGCAAAAAGAGTCTATCTCCCAAAGCATCATCTGCTGCTTGCAAGAACAACTCAGCCTTCCTAGTATCAAAAAGACGCCTTTCTGCTAAAAGCAATTGGTTGTATTTCTTCTCAAAATCTCGCAGCAATTCATTTGGATCCATAGTGTTTCCAAGCCACTGTTCAATCCAATCAATAAAAGACCTCTTGTTCATCCTCTCTGAGTCTTCTTCAAAATACTGATCACGTAATCTCTCTTCAAATGTCATCCAAGTAGTAACATTTTCATCCCTTTGAATTTCTTCCACTTTCTCACAAATCTCAGGCACAACAGCTAATTTGAAGGTTTGTATCATTCGCGCCTGACGTACCTGTTGCACCTCCATCTCACAAACATAAACCTTCAAAAATCTGGTGATGTCCTTCCCGTCAAATCTTCTAATCTTGTCAACAACACCCTTCAAAGCCTTAGTAGCTCCATTACCTCCAGCTTAAGTTTTATATTGATCCATAAATATTGCTAAAGCTCCTAGAATAGTATCCATGTTTGATTGGGCTCCAGAGGAAGCCCCTCCAGTATCCTCTACATTAACTTAGTCAAAACTAGTAGCCCCAAAGAAGCTCTCAGAGGAAGCACCAATTAGGTCGGGTAGAGAGAATTTGCCTTGGGAAAATGCCGAGTTCCTAGCTGCTACTAGAACTAGTAGGGAACATGGAAGGAAGCCGTGCAAGTATCTTCTATACTTGCACAATATTTGTTCAAGCTTTCAAGTTATACTTGTATTATACTTGTACAAGTCTTGTAAAAATATAAAATATAAATACTTGAATTATACTTGTATAAATACTTATATAATACTTATATAATCCTAGATATAATACATATATAAATACTTATATAAAATAATATATAATCCTTGGTATCATACTTGTATAAATACTTGTACAAATATTATATATAATACTTATCAAATACTTGTATAAATACTTGATATAAATACAAGTATATATACTTATATAAAAAGTATAAGCAAAGTGTGTATGTATTCAAGTATACCTCAAAATACAACCGCATATGAGGAATACAAGTTATACAACAAGCTGAAACTAAATAAATCACTAAAAATTCATCCAAAGGTCGAATCAAGCGTGCTTATAGCCTAGAAAAGCCAATAATCCATTGTAAAACATATCAAAATTTCACAAATTAGATGACTGACCATTTAAAAGTTATGGCTAAAAGAAGTAGGCGCTAAAATTTCCAAGCGAATGCAAAGGCAGCAAAGCTCCTCTTCACTTCAGCCTTTGTTGTGATCACTTCCCTTCTCCAAATTGGACATGCAATAGCTTTTTAGAAAGCTCACTCCACCATCTAACTTATTCTAAAATTTCGCATGCATGCCTCTCAAACTCCAGATTTTGTAGCTAGTTGACTCTACTCTTCAAACCCTAGCAACAATTTGCCCTCTTTGATACTTCACGGCTCATAAAACTTTCATCAAAGCTTCCAATGTATTGATTTTTATTTTTGTGGAAAGCTTACACAAGCTACTATAAGCATCTAAAATATCAAAAAGATTGAAGAGACTGTCCGACTTGGGTGGTTGAACAAAGTCTCTGCCCCTCTTCATCGGGTGGCAGCAAACCCTTTCCCACTCTCAAGCTCACAACTTTTGCTCACCAACTCCAAATGCTACAACAAATGTCTTGATAGAAAGCTAGCACAATTTTCCACACTCGCTATAAATTTCACTAAGAAAGAGTCGAAACCAAACTTGCAGTAGCAGCTCGATGTTTCTGCCCCTCTTCGTCGGGTGGCAGCAAACTCTACTCTACTAAACCAAGCATATTGTTTTGCTCACAACTCCAAAACAAGCAAGTAAGAAGGTTCTAGAATCCTCACAATGCGAAGAACATAGCCACCAATTTTCATTACAAACGCTTCTATCACCACGGAGCTATCTTTCTCCAAAGTTCACCACTCAAAACTGCCTCCCCTCTCGATCTAGGAAGAAGAGTATATCTCCCTTTCTTTCCATATTAGACTATGAGACGCTCACATGGGCAGCCAAATCCTACTGGATGGGCCTTATTCACCCCATGTTCTTCTTTCTTATCCCTCACAAGGTCCATTCTACCTCAAAAGTCAACAAGAAAGATAAAACAACCTTTATTTTTCTTCTAATTACAAAAGAGTCTATTCTAGGATATAAATAAGGTAGGAACAAAACAAATAGCCCTCTTAATTTACTAACTAAGTGGCTATAATAAATCCTCTCCTTATAATATCTTCTAAAATAACCTCTAGCACACACACATATAGTAACAATAGATACAAGATATTTAATATTTTTATATACTGCACGTAAATGCTAAAAAAGATTTTCATGAATTAATCATTGATGTCATTAAGAGGAAAAGACAGATGACAATTGAAATAATCATGATGAAGGCTCTGGGCACGCATATGACCAAAGATGAGGAGTTTGAAGTTGGACAAGTATTTGCTTTGATGTGTGATCCAATAACTATGGAAGAGAAGGCTAATAATGGTCAAATGATTAAAGAACAAAATGACTATTTAACTAATGAGGAGGAAGATATGATCTTACAAATGTTTGCACAAACCTGTGTGGTCAACAACAAGAGTGATATAACCAAAGATAAAAGTTTTGTGGAATGTGAGAAGATGGTGGAAAATAACGAAGAGGGGGTGAGAGGCTACGACATAAAGATCCAGGCCTTGCAAACTCAAGAAGAGAAAGAAGAAGCAGTGGATGGATTAGTATCTGTGGCAGCACATGGAAGAAATACTGAGGTAGAAGTGAGGACCTTTGATTGTGCAATTGTGCATGAGATTGATAGAAAAGACAAGGAAGGAATGGATTATATTCAACCATTTTGAGCTAGAGCTACCATAGAGACAAGGGTCAAACTTGGAGGATTAGATGAATCAGTTTTGGCTCTTGTGGACCATGGCTCAGAGATAAACATTATTTCTCGAAATATTTATGAGAAAAATAAATGGCCAATTGATACTAATCATGGATGGGTTATGAGGGCTGCAAATTGTGGGCGAACACAATTATTTGGAGCTTGTCCGGCAATTGCGACAAAGATTGGAGATGTGGAAGTAGAACAAAAATTTTTTGTTCAAAATGATGGTGCTTATCCCGTGATATTAGGACAACCTTACATCACTGCATCAAGAATGGAAACCAAGGTGTTGAATGATGGATTTCATTATGCACAAATTTGAAGCTGTGATGGCAAGAAATCTGTACAATTCTTGACAGTGAAGTTTGAACATGAGAGGCATCGAGTTTGTCTTAGGGATGGGCCTCTGCCTAATTCTTTACACTTTTTGGATTTTTGAATTGCGCTCATGGAGAATGGGGATCCACAAGTGGAGAAAGACCAAATACTTTTGAGCTCTCCAATATACATGGCATTAAAAGTGGATTTGTTGGAATGACTAAGTGTGGATTTGTGAGTTTTATGGATATGAAAGATCTAGACCCTGTAAATAAAAAGATCATTAAAAAGATGGAGAAAAATCTAAAAAATATAAAGGCTCTTTTAAATGGTGAGTATATTTCTGGAATATATGAGGAAAAAGGCATTGGAGATGATATATTACAAGTTTTATGCAACTTGCAGATTAAAGAAGAAGAAAGTAATGGTACAGATATTATGATTGAAATTCACTCGAGAGCATTGTATCAAGAAATAATAGATGCAATGGAAAGCAAGGATTTATGCCAAAGTTATAAGTTGGATCTTGAGGCCATGGTAAATACAAAATATAAAACAGTGGCCAAAAAAGTAAAGCCTATAGCAACTCAACTTCCATTGGATACTGATGAGCATGTCAAACAAGCAGAGAAGGAGCCAAGTTTAAGAGAAGCTAGGAAGATTGGGCACAAGTTTACTAAAGAAACATTAGCAAACTTGAAGATTGGAGGGAGAGAATTCTTGTTAGAACAAGAAGAAAAGAGGTTTCAAGAGATGCTCTCAAAACATGGAAAGGCCTTTGCCTCTTCACCAGATGAGATTGGATGTGTGCGACTAGGTTTAATAGCACCCATGGTTATTTTTACAGTACCACATGTGCCATGGGATTTGAAGCCAATACCAGTTCCACGAGCATTACTTCCTAAATTAGTTGATTTATTGAAGGAAAAAATGCATATGAGAATACTTGAGCCTTCAATGGCTCCATATTCTAATCGTTGGTTTACTGTTCCTAAGAAGTCTGGAGCATTACGATTCATCCAAGATATGCAACCAGCTAACCAGGTTACCATTAGGAACAAAGGATTAGGACCAATTGTGGATGAAGTAGCAAAAGCGTTTGCTGGACATGCCATATATTCCATTGGAGATCTATACTCTAGTTATGATCAATTTCAATTAGCCATCAAAAGCAGAGACTTGATGACCATGAAGACTCCGTTAGGATTGGTTCGAATGTGCACATTGCCTCAAGGTGCTACAAACTCAGTGGCACATATGCAAAATGCAATGAATCAAATCTTGAGAGAGTTTGTACCAGAAAAGACTATACCCTTTGTGGATGACATTCCTATCAAAAGATGTAAAGAAGAATATAAAGACTCTACTTTGGATGATGATGGTTGCAGAGCATTTGTAAGAATGCACATTAAAGATGTTGATAAGATTTTATGCAAGATTGAAGAAGCAAATTTGACCCTTTCAATTGAGAAGTCTAAATTTGATTTTGGAAAAATTTTGGTAGTTGGACACTTTTGTGGACGGTATGGAAGAAGGCCAAATCCTGAGAAAGTTGATGCTATTGCAAAAATGATGGCTTGTAGTAATATCACTGAAATGAGAAGGTTTTTAGGAGCATGTGTCTTCTATCAAACATGGATACCTCATTTTGCTCACATATTAGAGCCTCTTTACAAATTATTAAGGAAGGGAATTAAATTTCTTTGGGAACAAGAGCAAGATTTGGCGATGGAAGACTGAAAAAGAATTTTAAAGTCACCTCTACTTTTAAAACAAGTTGAATATGAGAGCGGAAGACCGGTGATTATTACAGTAGACACAAGTCCAATAGCCATAGGATGGGCTGTTGGCCAGGATGATATAATAGGAGATAGATTTGCTATTCTTTTTGGAACAAGGATTCTTACAGAATGCTAGAGAGCATATCCTCAAGTAAAGAGAGAGCTTTGGAGTGTACTTACTACTCTAACAATTGAAAGAAATTACTTGATTGGAGCAAATGTTGTGTTGGAAGTTGATTGCTTATCTCTTCTTGGTATGATTGCCAATTGTTCTTCACCAGACATTGCCATGCTTTGATGGATAGCATATATCAAGTCATTGAATCCAATTTTGGTGCACATTGCTGGAAAAATGAATCCTGTGGCGGATATGTTATCAAAGGCCAAATATTTTCATGAAGAAGAAATGATGGCTCATAAGGAGAGTGAAGATTTTTTAGAAGAAAGGTATGTATTGGCTGTTGATAGAGAAAATTCAACCAATGACATCTTGCCATTCAAAATAGAATTATATAACGAGAGATTACAAGATATTGGACTCTATTTGAGCACTTTGAAGAAGCAAGAGGGGTGGATGGACAAGACTTTCAAAGATATTAGACATCAATCATACGGATATTTGTTGAGAGATGGACTTCTTTGGAAGAGGGCAAAAAGAGCTGATGAATTATCTTTGAGAGTAGTAGATGATCTTAAAACCAAAATCTATGTGTTTAGAGAATTTCATGATACCCTTTGGACTGGTCACAGAGGAGTTTGAGCCACTTATACAAAGATTAAGGAACGATATTGGTGGAAGGATTTATATAAGGATGTTGAAGAATTTGTGGCTTCATGTATTGTATGTCAACTTCAATCTAAGGCCCGATATAGGGATGAATTACATCCCACTTATCCTCCTTCAATTCATTTCCAATGGACGATTGACTTAGTTGCAATGCCACTTGGAATTTGGAAAATGAAGTATCTTGTTTTGGCAAGGGAAGAGCTCTCAAACTTTGTTGAAGGAAGAGCTCTTCGAACTAAGACTACGGAAGGAATTTGCAGATTCATTCTTGAAGATATTTTTAGTAAATATGGAAGTATTGGAAGAATGAGAGCTAATAAGGATGAATTAGATGCAATTGAAGCAAGATCATTTTTCCAAAGATATAGTGTACAGCTAAGGTTAACAACTGCTTACAATCCTGAAGTTAATGGCAAAATAGAGAGGGGGCACCTTCCTATCATTCATGCCTTAGTTAAGGCTTGTAGAGAGAAGCCTAATCTTTGGCCTAGGCTATTACCATTTATATTGAGGGTTGATAGAACCACCCATAGCACTGTCACTAGATATATGCCAGTAGAACTTATGCATGGACATATGCCTATTATGCCTAGAGAAGAATCAGTTCCAACTTGGAAATTTTTGTCTTAGAAAGATGATATTACAAGAGAAAGGCTATTAGAACTTCGCATTCAGTAGCTTAGAAGATTGCCTGAAGATATGCAAATAGCATTAAAAAGGCTTAAGGCTGCTAGATTGAGTAATAAAGAGAGATTTGACAAAATCCATAGAATGAGGTCTAAGAAAATTGAAGAAGGTGATTGGGTATTGATATTTGACAGTTCATTAGAACATCAGCACAGCACAATGAAGAAGTTTGCACGAAGATGGTTTGGACCATATGTGGTGGTTAAAGTGCATATCAATGCTACTTATTTGTTGCGAGAGTTGGATGGATCTTTATTGAAGATCCCAATAGCAGGCAAAAGAATTCAAACATATAGAAGAAGGGATGGAAAGTTTCACACTAATGATCTTGAAGAATTCTTAATTCCATCAGAGAACAAAGAAATACCAGAAGGTGATGAAGAGATTGAAACGGAGGATGAAGAAGATTAAACTTGGCACATACCGGAGGATGTGCAGGTTTAGAAGGGGAGCATGTCGTACTGCATTTATGTACAGTATATAAAAATATTATACATCTTATATCTATTGTTAATACATGTGTGAGTGCTAGATGTTATTTTAGAAGATATTATAAGGAGAGGATTTATTATAGCTACTTAGTTATTAAATTAAGATGGCTATTTATTTTGTTCCTACCTTATTTATATCCTAGAATAGACTCTTTTGTAATTAGAAGAAAAATAAAGGTTGTTTTATCTTTCTTGTTGACTTTTGAGGTAGAATGGACCTTGTGAGGGATAAGAAAGAAGAGCATGGGGTGAATAAGGCCCATCCAGTAGGATTTGGCTGCCCATGTGAGCGTCTCATAGTCTAATATGGAAAGAAAGGGAGATATACTCTTCTTCCTAGACCGAGAGGGGAGGCAGTTTTGAGTGGTGAACTTTGGAGAAAGATAGCTCCGTGGTGATAGAAGCGTTTGTAATGAAAATTGGTGGCTATGTTCTTCGCATTGTGAGGATTCTAGAACCTTCTTACTTGCTTGTTTTGGAGTTGTGAGCAAAACAATATGCTTGGTTTAGTAGAGTAGAGTTTGCTGCCACCCGACGAAGAGGGGCAGAAACATCGAGCTGCTACTGCAAGTTTGGTTTCGACTCTTTCTTAGTGAAATTTATAGCGAGTGTGGAAAATTGTGCTAGCTTTCTATCAAGACATTTGTTGTAGCATTTGGAGTTGGTGAGCAAAAGTTGTGAGCTTGAGAGTGGGAAAGGGTTTGCTGCCACCCGATGAAGAGGGGCAGAGACTTTGTTCAACCACCCAAGTCGGACAGTCTCTTCAATCTTTTTGATATTTTAGATGCTTATAGTAGCTTGTATAAGCTTTCCTCAAAAATAAAAATCAATACATTGGAAGCTTTGATGAAAGTTTTATGAGCCGTGAAGTATCAAAGAGGGCAAATTGTTGCTAGGGTTTGAAGAGTAGAGTCAACTAGCTACAAAATCTGGAGTTTGAGAGGCATGCATGCGAAATTTTAGAATAAGTTAGATGGTGGAGTGAGCTTTCTAAAAAGCTATTGCATGTCCAATTTGGAGAAGGGAAGTGATCACAACAAAGGCTGAAGTGAAGAGGAGCTTTGCTGCCTTTGCATTCGCTTGGAAATTTTAGCGCCTACTTCTTTTAGCCATAACTTTTAAATGGTCAGTCATCTAATTTGTGAAATTTTGATATATTTTACAATGGATTATTGGCTTTTCTAAGCTATAAGCACGCTTGATTCGACCTTTGGATGAATTTTTAGTGATTTATTTAGTTTCAGCTTGTTGTATAACTTGTATTCCTCATATGCGGTTGTATTTTGAGGTATACTTGAATACATACATACTTTGCTTATACCTTTTATACAAGTATATATACTTGTATTTATATACTTATATTTATACTTGTATTTATATACTTATATTTATACTTATATTTATATACTTATATTTAAACAAATATTTTATAAGTATTATATATAATATTTATACAAGTATTTATATAAGTATTATACCAAGGATTTTACAAGTATTATACAAGTATTTATATAAGTATTATTTAAGTATTTATACTTTATATTTGTACAAGACGTATACAAATATAAAATAAGTATAATTTGAAAGCTTGAACAATTATTGTGGAAGTATAGAAGATACTTTCACAGCTTCCTCTCATGTTCCTTGCTAGTTCTAGTAGCAGTTAGGAACTCGGCGTTTTCCCAAGGCAAATTCTCTCTACCCGACAACGTAAACGAGGATGTGGGTAGGACATGGGAAGGATAGGGACAAGGACGTGGACGAGTGATTAGACCTTGTGCTGCGAAGGTGACAACTTTGATGTAACTACTATGAGTTTGTATTGGAAAGTGAAGGTTAGTGTGGTTCTCGGATTGTATTTATACTGCTCAAAACAAGTGTGGAATGTTTGTAGATAACAAGACATGGATGATTGGTAGAACATTCCAAAATATACTACGATTATGTTAAGTGTGGTTCAATTCCCAATATCACGCGCTCCTTACAAATGCCCTTCTTATTTCTTGGTGCGTGTGCAGCTTTGGGCTTATTAGGAAAGTGTTCATAAAATTATTGAATTACTTAGTCCGCATTGGTGACATTTTTGGCAAGTTCCCATGATCTATCAATGGGTCCATAATCCTTCCAATTGATAAGGTATTAAAGACAATCGCAATTAACTTGTACATCCAATATATCTTGAACCTTATACTTCAGTTTGTTATCAATCTCCACCGATTCAAGGATTTTTTGAGTCCTGCCTGGGATCCGATTGATGGCAATTGGAAGAAGGAGTGATACATGAAAGGTCAGGTGAATGTATATGGATGGTGGAAGTTCCAATCGATAAGCAATCTCGTTGATTTTCTTCAAAATTTTAAAGGGTCTTAGTCGACGATAATCAAGTTTGGCGCAAGATTGCTTGATTCTAAAGTTCTTTGCCGACAATCATATCAGATCGCCTTCTTGAAAGTCAAGGTATAGAAGTCGTTTCTTCTCTGTGTAGAACTTGTATGCATTTTGAGCTAATGCCAAATTGGTTGATATCCAAAAATTTAATTCGTCCATGTCCTTTACGATTTCCTCTGCATAGGATACTTGTATTTATGTCGGATATAGGAAATCAACTCGTAGGTGGTAACTATAGTTAACAAAGAATAATATGATACTTGTAGAGACATGCTCGGAGTTGTTCTATGAGAATTCTACAAAATACAAGAAATCCACCCAATCTTCTTGCTGATAGTTTACAAAACATCGAAGGTATTGTTCCAGGATTTGATTGACCCGTTCTGTTTTTCTATCTGATTCTACATGATAGCTCAATGATAGGTTGATTTTAACCTTGAGTAGTCTAAAAAGGCTTAACTAGAATTTCGAGATGAATTGTGTACCACGATCAGATACAATGTTGTTGGGAAGACCATGGTAGCAATAGACATTTTTAACAAATGAATAGGCGGTATCTTTTGCGAAAATCACATCTATGTAGGGCATAAAGATGGCTTGTTTGGATTTCCTATACACCACCATTACAAGTGCTATACAATCGCTAGATAAGAGAAGATGTAAAATGAAATCCATAGAGATGGAGGACCAATTTCAGCTCGGAATCAAGAGTAGTTGTAGTAGGCCAAACAACTTATAATGTGGTATCTTTGTTCTTATGCATACCTCGGATTCAAGACATTTGGAGATCAATGAGTAGGATTTGGAAGAAGATTTTGAGCTCATTCTAGAGGCAAAAAGTTTGCTTTCATAAGATTTGTGGAGATGGAGCAATGATTATTCAAAGTCTAGATTTGTATTGACAATTAGGAATTTATATAAGAATATTAGGGCTAGCACTTTTCATTGCTTCGTGCAACTAATACAACATCTATAGTTGTAAATTGGGTAGCCTTTAGTTGATTGGATGAGCTAACAATACAAGAAATCTTGTAACAATCTAATGGTGTGGCTAAGAAATATTTGCCCATTAGTGCGACAAGGTACCGGAAGTTGGCAGTTTGATGTTGTTTAGGAATTTTATAATATCTAGAGATCTATTTGTTAAAATAAG